>MQTX01000290.1:208660-235946 GCA_009735665.1 Angiostrongylus cantonensis | reverse complement strand
CACGCGCCCATACTATTTCAGAATATTTCATAATATCATCTACTTTTTCCTTGGAGAAAATCCTTAATATGGTACATTCCGAGGTGCTTCGGCACCTGCCATTAATGTGCGAAATGACTGAACGCTCTCTAAAATTGACTTCCGCTTAATCTCGGAATTTATAAAATAATTCGATGTTTTCGTGATGAGCCAACACAATGCATTACTTCAGCGTTTATTGATGGAAAGGCTGACGTTTCGACGCATTTCGTCTTTTCAGAGCCCAATATTCTCCTTCAAAGGCGGTTCTCCAAGAGTTGAGCACAATGGTCTTCCACCATCGCGCAGTTCTCGGCTCAGCGGACATTTAGTCTTGTTGACATCTCAGACATGCGCGTAGTATTTCGATATCCAATAGTCTGCTGTTGTTCTCTAGTAGTCCGCATTTAAAATCTTATTCATCTCCAATGACGAGATCATTAAAAAGTCAATCTTGGAAATAACTGTAAAATATAGCAGGAAGACACTTCAGAATTTCAAAAGACGCACTATCACTGAGGTAAAAATCGTGATGGCTCGACAGACAATACACTTTCTCCAATGCTGCCTAAAACACCGAGCTTCATCAAACGAAGACGTCTGCACGATGTATGCAGACTACCAAACGACAGTTAGTGAGTACTGGACATCAGAAGGCGTCTACTGCGCGCTTATCTACGAAGAAAACAAGATGTTCGCTCAGTTGAAGAAGTGTGAGACGAAAGAACACCACTCTGCTCCGCATTTGGTGGATTGTCTTTGGTGAAGAATCGCAGACCCCGAAGAAGGCGAAACACACCGAAACGTCGGTTTTTTCATTGATAAAGACTAAATTAACCGGTTTTTGCTCATCAAGAATGTAGCGGCTTAGTTGAACAGTGTCGACTTCGGCAGAAAGTCGGTCATGGAAAATACTGCGAAATGTACTGAGAAAGCGCCCCCGAAATATTCCAACTACTCACGCTTATTCGATGAGTCTCTCAATATAGATAAGAGACAAGTTTCACATAGATGTTTTTGTCGTTTGTATTAAAGGTTACCATATTTTTGAAGGTTTTGTTCACTTACGCTACAGGGTTGTGTTTAAATGAATACCTGCAGCATCTTCCGAAAGCTTGCTTAAATTCATTTCGATGTATTTTCTATAGAATGCATGACTTTGGCATTAAAGTGGTTTGCTGTTTCATCCTAATTCCCGCGCTCCGCTTCGACGGCGTTCTCCTTGATTTCTATCCTGATCTTCTCATGTTCTGTTTTAATTTGCAAGAGGCGTATTAATATTGAGTTGCACCAAGTGTATTATAAAAAGTTTTTATTTAAAAGTTTGATTTTCACTAATACTTTGGCTTTTTCTCACCGAAATAATTAAAGCATTCTAATATAAAATACATTCAAGCTCTGAGGAAGGAGAAATCGCCGAAACGTCAGCCATCGACCAACAACACCAACAACAGCGACAACGAAAACGAAGACCTATACCAACCTCGCATCAGCTGAAGAAGTTCAGTTTATAGGATCATATAAATAAATGTATTACAAGAATATTGCAGACATTTCACTTTTCAAAATTTTGCAACTGTTGTAAGCGATAGGGGACTGCTTTTGGAGCGGGAGGCGTTAATGTTAATGGCGCATTTTAGAAACACAGTAATAACAACCACCGTGATGATGAGACGTTCGCAAAACCTTTTGTAAGTGTATTACCCTTTTTTTTCAAAGATTTTCACTAAAAACTATGACCACTCTGGATCGACGATCTAGATATTGCGCCCGTTATATCCTTTAAAGCCCATTCACGAACAGCTGTCGTAGTCAGTTGGCATCTGTGAAATCCAAACTGGGTCCGCTTGGCATCCAATGTTTCGTCGTATGTGGGCATCGTCTCTGGTTCTAGTCGACCACGCAGTTCGATGTTTTGCAGATGGTTTATCTCAAGGAGAATGCTGCGCTCTTAACACTTCTCCACATCATATTCATATATCCACTCTTAACGTTAACACCATCAACGCTGACCACTCTTTTATGTTCATAGACAGTGCAGACTTCCCAGGAGTACGTTAAGGTGGCAGGGTCTCTGAATCCAAGTTCGTTCCCCACCATAGATACCTGCGGTCCAGAATTTTGCAAATATCTCAGCAACGATGTGGTTGTTCTGTTATCATTCATATCGATTTTTTTCATATGTATGTATCCCTAACCATTTCATAGCCTCGAGTGATGTGGTGGAGAGCATGTGATCCCTCAGAGAGGGTAATCGTGGGTTCGAAGCACACCTGAGGTTCCAAGTTTTGCTCATATCTCAGCATCATTGTTGTCGTATTTAACATCACACTTTGCCATAAAAAAATGATAAGCAGTTAATAAAAACTTGAATAACTGTGATGACGCTACATCTTCAACTTAATTTTTTCAGTGCAAATTTGCGCTACTCACAACACACCCGTTGACCGGTGACTGCCGATAGTACCACGGGAGTAAAAAAATTTGGCTAAGAAGACAAAGCAAGGGTCTTCACTGGTGTGGTATGTAGCATGTGCGTCCATGAAAAGGGTCGTTTGTGCATCTAGAGTAGAGTAAAGGTCGGCAATCGGGAGCTGCACTCTTTAAGCAATGGCAAGGACTGAAGTTAAGTGCTGTCCTATGGCCAATTTTCTAATTTCTGCAAAACATTTTCCGGGCCATTTAACTATTCATCAACTAAGACACTGTTTGAAGAGAGTCATTAGTCGTTGAATCTACAAGTCGCACATATTTCTTTTTATTTCGTGTTCTACGAGCACGTCGAGAACGACTTGCATTACAAAGACATTTGATGCAATAGCACGGAGTGAAATAATATCGAATGAGTAAAACTCCTTTGATAAGCTTGCACGGGCGAAGAATTTTAATCCGGTAATCGTTACGACGTCTTTGTCTTCGTGAGATCCGCTGATCAAAGATGATGGTCCACATTTGCCAACGATAGCCCTGTATAAAAGAGTATCGCCAGGTGAGTGTGCCTCATGAGAGAGATGCTCCACTGAGGAAGATCCGGCACGATACATAGACGAAGAAGACACATCGAGAAGGCGAACAACTGTGGGCTATCAACTCGAATCATCGGCTCTGGTGAAGATGAAGCAATCGAAACGTTAGCCGAGTAAAAACCACTTATTAGCCTCGTGTAAGCTTATCAAGGAATGGCTATTGGTCTTGGTTAGGTTAAAAAAAATCGGTTTTCGAATAACATTGACTAACTCCATTTCACGTTAGTCGTTTGGTCTGCGTGCATCGTAGGAGATCGAGAATACTCTGGTGTAAGATAAAAGGTTGGTGTGAATTTTAGGGTTAAGATGAGGCTTAGGAACCATGTCCACACGTTGGTCCGCCTATACCACTGATGAAAAGTGTTACCTTAAACTACAGAGAGATTCGTCTAAAGAAACTTTCACCAGCCACCACAAGGAAGACAAAATTCTTCAAGAAGCAGCCAAATCCACACACAAAATTTGAAGACCTTCATAGTTGATAGATGCAAGGAAACGATTTGAATGCAGGAATTACTAGAATCCGCATAGCAGACTTGAAAGCGGATCATGTAAAATAATAAACAAATAAAATGCACCATTTGTAACTGGTCGAACCGCGCTTCGAGACAGTTTGTTGGCCCATGTATTAACTTGTCATTTATCGCAGTACGAAGAAAATGTACCCTAATACTGGCTTTATCTCTTTGATTGGTGTATGCGTAGGGCGAGCAATATTTCCGCAGTTTTGTGTTACATCTTTAAATCTTATCTGCTAACAATTCCGTAGTAATTCATCAATTGTTGCCAAGCGATCTGTCATATTTTCCGCAAAGCATATTTCTGTAGCCCTTATGAACAATGTGAGAACCTGTAGTTGCACATAGATAGCAGTAACCTGTTCACCCTTTTGTTGTAGCTCGCAGGTTAGCGAAATACAGTCATTAACATTTCCTGGTGTTTGAGTGGTTCGTTGTTCGCTTGTACCGGGTATGGAAGCTGGCTTAGTAGTTCATCGACAAGCGATTGATTGTTGCTATATTTGTCGTTTATAAAGACTTGCACCATTGTCATGGTTCACTAAACTATTTCAAAATAAAAAGGAAGATAAAGCTGTCGGCGTTGATCAATCCGAGGGATGCACCATGCATTTGACTTTATAAAGCATCGTTTGGAGGTGATTGAATGCATATTTGGCCTTTACGACCACTTGCGGTGGCCTACCGATGTATCGAGCCAGTGCTGCCATCCTTCCAGATAAGTCTGGTAACAACTTGCCGACCTCGGAGAGATGGGAGGCATGCTGTACCTCAGGCGCGGGGAACGAATCCACATGTGTGTTACAGTGAACCTCCGACCACTGTGCCACACGCGCCCATACTATTTCAGAATATTTCATAATATCATCTACTTATTCCTTGGAGAAAATCCTTAATATGGTACATTCCGAGGTGCTTCGGCACCTGCCATTAATGTGCGAAATGACTGAACGCTCTCTAGAATTGACTTCCGCTTAATCTCGGAATTTATAAAATAATTCGATGTTTTCGTGATGAGCCAACACAATGCATTACTTCAGCGTTTATTGATGGAAAGGCTGACGTTTCGACGCATTTCGTCTTTTCAGAGCCCAATATTCTCCTTCAAAGGCGGTTCTCCAAGAGTTGAGCACAATGGTCTTCCACCATCGCGCAGTTCTCGGCTCAGCGGACATTTAGTCTTGTTGACATCTCAGACATGCGCGTAGTATTTCGATATCCAATAGTCTGCTGTTGTTCTCTAGTAGTCCGCATTTAAAATCTTATTCATCTCCAATGACGATTAAAAAGTCAATCTTGGAAATAACTGTAAAATATAGCAGGAAGACACTTCAGAATTTCAAAAGACGCACTATCACTGAGGTAAAAATCGTGATGGCTCGACAGACAATACACTTTCTCCAATGCTGCCTAAAACACCGAGCTTCATCAAACGAAGACGTCTGCACGATGTATGCAGACTACCAAACGACAGTTAGTGAGTACTGGACATCAGAAGGCGTCTACTGCGCGCTTATCTACGAAGAAAACAAGATGTTCGCTCAGTTGAAGAAGTGTGAGACGAAAGAACACCACTCTGCTCCGCATTTGGTGGATTGTCTTTGGTGAAGAATCGCAGACCCCGAAGAAGGCGAAACACACCGAAACGTCGGTTTTTTCATTGATAAAGACTATTAACACCGGTGTTTGCTCATCAAGAATGTAGCGGCTTAGTTGAACAGTGTCGACTTTGGCAGAAAGTCGGTCATGGAAAATACTGCGAAATGTACTGAGAAAGCGCCCCCGAAATATTCCAACTACTCACGCTTATTCGATGAGTCTCTCAATATAGATAAGAGACAAGTTTCACATAGATGTTTTTGTCGTTTGTATTAAAGGTTACCATATTTTTGAAGGTTTTGTTCACTTACGCTACAGGGTTGTGTTTAAATGAATACCTGCAGCATCTTCCGAAAGCTTGCTTAAATTCATTTCGATGTATTTTCTATAGAATGCATGACTTTGGCATTAAAGTGGTTTGCTGTTTCATCCTAATTCCCGCGCTCCGCTTCGACGGCGTTCTCCTTGATTTCTATCCTGATCTTCTCATGTTCTGTTTTAATTTGCAAGAGGCGTATTAATATTGAGTTGCACCAAGTGTATTATAAAAAGTTTTTATTTAAAAGTTTGATTTTCACTAATACTTTGGCTTTTTCTCACCGAAATAATTAAAGCATTCTAATATAAAATACATTCAAGCTCTGAGGAAGGAGAAATCGCCGAAACGTCAGCCATCGACCAACAACACCAACAACAGCGACAACGAAAACGAAGACCTATACCAACCTCGCATCAGCTGAAGAAGTTCAGTTTATAGGATCATATAAATAAATGTATTACAAGAATATTGCAGACATTTCACTTTTCAAAATTTTGCAACTGTTGTAAGCGATAGGGGACTGCTTTTGGAGCGGGAGGCGTTAATGTTAATGGCGCATTTTAGAAACACAGTAATAACAACCACCGTGATGATGAGACGTTCGCAAAACCTTTTGTAAGTGTATTACCCTTTTTTTCAAAGATTTTCACTAAAAACTATGACCACTCTGGATCGACGATCTAGATATTGCGCCCGTTATATCCTTTAAAGCCCATTCACGAACAGCTGTCGTAGTCAGTTGGCATCTGTGAAATCCAAACTGGGTCCGCTTGGCATCCAATGTTTCGTCGTATGTGGGCATCGTCTCTGGTTCTAGTCGACCACGCAGTTCGATGTTTTGCAGATGGTTTATCTCAAGGAGAATGCTGCGCTCTTAACACTTCTCCACATCATATTCATATATCCACTCTTAACGTTAACACCATCAACGCTGACCACTCTTTTATGTTCATAGACAGTGCAGACTTCCCAGGAGTACGTTAAGGTGGCAGGGTCTCTGAATCCAAAGGGTGTATACGGATACGAGTTTTCTCCGTTGCTCTCACCACATTTCCATGATATGCAAAAGTCTTAAAAATTGTTTTTTGCTGCTCCTCTGTCTCGTTCATCATGTTGAATCCTTCCTAGGAGAGAATCCGTTAGCTAAAAGAAAATAAGTTGCGGCTAGAATGATCTGAGAAGATATGGTAAAAAATTCCATGCCCACTTCATGTCAGCTCAGTGATTAAAGAAATTATTGATTATTTTCACCTGATTTGGTGAAATTCGGTCTACAAGATATTGGACAAGTAGATGACGTTGAAGTGAAATTGAGAAGCACCCGTCTTGTATAAAAGATCACCGTCAAATGTGGTAACCTCTTTCAACCCCTTCTCCATCTGTAGTATTCGACTCGATGCGACTACGAAATCCTATATTGCGGCGAAGACCAGCTTATGAACATCGATTAGGATCGACAAGGCTCTAAAGAGGTCGAAGTTGCCGAAACGTTATCCGGGTAAAAGTTTTATATTAACCTCGTGTCAACTCTGTTATATAAAAAACTGCTGATTGTTCTAACATCACCTGTATCCAGAATGGATAATAAAGTGTTTCGTTATCGAAGTAGTCTTTTAAACAATAATGATGGAAGACGAACATAATGGTCATCAACACTCCAATACGTCACTTCGTCTTTTCCCTTGTAACTCCTCGGCTTTCATCTTACTTCGTTTCAGACCGAATTAACAGGTGAGCGGCTGTGGCAGCATGCTCTTATCTGAGTGACCAGTTTTTCTAGTAAATATGAAAAAGTACTATGAAGTGTATTACAGTAGG
The DNA here is from genome assembly GCA_009735665.1 of Angiostrongylus cantonensis. Classification (NCBI taxonomy): domain Eukaryota; kingdom Metazoa; phylum Nematoda; class Chromadorea; order Rhabditida; family Metastrongylidae; genus Angiostrongylus; species Angiostrongylus cantonensis. The sequence goes on along the minus strand of MQTX01000290.1, from coordinate 228,648 downwards.
CGCCGCATCAACATTCGTTGGTAATTCCTTCATGCTAAAAGTCGCCTCAAAAAAAGCAAAACACATGGAGCTCTCTAAAGCTCTGAATGCATATCTGGCCTTTACAATGACTCGCGGTGGCCCATTGATTTTTCGAGTCAATGTTGCTATCCTTCCAGACCAGCTTGGCTTGGTAGACGAAGAAGACACATCGAGAAGGCGAACAACTGTGGGCTATCAACTCGAATCATCGGCTCTGGTGAAGATGAAGCAATCGAAACGTTAGCCGAGTAAAAACCACTTATTAGCCTCGTGTAAGCTTATCAAGGAATGGCTATTGGTCTTGGTTAGGTTAAAAAAAATCGGTTTTCGAATAACATTGACTAACTCCATTTCACGTTAGTCGTTTGGTCTGCGTGCATCGTAGGAGATCGAGAATACTCTGGTGTAAGATAAAAGGTTGGTGTGAATTTTAGGGTTAAGATGAGGCTTAGGAACCATGTCCACACGTTGGTCCGCCTATACCACTGATGAAAAGTGTTACCTTAAACTACAGAGAGATTCGTCTAAAGAAACTTTCACCAGCCACCACAAGGAAGACAAAATTCTTCAAGAAGCAGCCAAATCCACACACAAAATTTGAAGACCTTCATAGTTGATAGATGCAAGGAAACGATTTGAATGCAGGAATTACTAGAATCCGCATAGCAGACTTGAAAGCGGATCATGTAAAATAATAAACAAATAAAATGCACCATTTGTAACTGGTCGAACCGCGCTTCGAGACAGTTTGTTGGCCCATGTATTAACTTGTCATTTATCGCAGTACGAAGAAAATGTACCCTAATACTGGCTTTATCTCTTTGATTGGTGTATGCGTAGGGCGAGCAATATTTCCGCAGTTTTGTGTTACATCTTTAAATCTTATCTGCTAACAATTCCGTAGTAATTCATCAATTGTTGCCAAGCGATCTGTCATATTTTCCGCAAAGCATATTTCTGTAGCCCTTATGAACAATGTGAGAACCTGTAGTTGCACATAGATAGCAGTAACCTGTTCACCCTTTTGTTGTAGCTCGCAGGTTAGCGAAATACAGTCATTAACATTTCCTGGTGTTTGAGTGGTTCGTTGTTCGCTTGTACCGGGTATGGAAGCTGGCTTAGTAGTTCATCGATAAGCGATTGATTGTTGCTATATTTGTCGTTTATAAAGACTTGCACCATTGTCATGGTTCACTAAACTATTTCAAAATAAAAAGGAAGATAAAGCTGTCGGCGTTGATCAATCCGAGGGATGCACCATGCATTTGACTTTATAAAGCATCGTTTGGAGGTGATTGAATGCATATTTGGCCTTTACGACCACTTGCGGTGGCCTACCGATGTATCGAGCCAGTGCTGCCATCCTTCCAGATAAGTCTGGTAACAACTTGCCGACCTCGGAGAGATGGGAGGCATGCTGTACCTCAGGCGCGGGGAACGAATCCACATGTGTGTTACAGTGAACCTCCGACCACTGTGCCACACGCGCCCATACTATTTCAGAATATTTCATAATATCATCTACTTATTCCTTGGAGAAAATCCTTAATATGGTACATTCCGAGGTGCTTCGGCACCTGCCATTAATGTGCGAAATGACTGAACGCTCTCTAAAATTGACTTCCGCTTAATCTCGGAATTTATAAAATAATTCGATGTTTTCGTGATGAGCCAACACAATGCATTACTTCAGCGTTTATTGATGGAAAGGCTGACGTTTCGACGCATTTCGTCTTTTCAGAGCCCAATATTCTCCTTCAAAGGCGGTTCTCCAAGAGTTGAGCACAATGGTCTTCCACCATCGCGCAGTTCTCGGCTCAGCGGACATTTAGTCTTGTTGACATCTCAGACATGCGCGTAGTATTTCGATATCCAATAGTCTGCTGTTGTTCTCTAGTAGTCCGCATTTAAAATCTTATTCATCTCCAATGACGATTAAAAAGTCAATCTTGGAAATAACTGTAAAATATAGCAGGAAGACACTTCAGAATTTCAAAAGACGCACTATCACTGAGGTAAAAATCGTGATGGCTCGACAGACAATACACTTTCTCCAATGCTGCCTAAAACACCGAGCTTCATCAAACGAAGACGTCTGCACGATGTATGCAGACTACCAAACGACAGTTAGTGAGTACTGGACATCAGAAGGCGTCTACTGCGCGCTTATCTACGAAGAAAACAAGATGTTCGCTCAGTTGAAGAAGTGTGAGACGAAAGAACACCACTCTGCTCCGCATTTGGTGGATTGTCTTTGGTGAAGAATCGCAGACCCCGAAGAAGGCGAAACACACCGAAACGTCGGTTTTTTCATTGATAAAGACTAAATTAACCGGTTTTTGCTCATCAAGAATGTAGCGGCTTAGTTGAACAGTGTCGACTTCGGCAGAAAGTCGGTCATGGAAAATACTGCGAAATGTACTGAGAAAGCGCCCCCGAAATATTCCAACTACTCACGCTTATTCGATGAGTCTCTCAATATAGATAAGAGACAAGTTTCACATAGATGTTTTTGTCGTTTGTATTAAAGGTTACCATATTTTTGAAGGTTTTGTTCACTTACGCTACAGGGTTGTGTTTAAATGAATACCTGCAGCATCTTCCGAAAGCTTGCTTAAATTCATTTCGATGTATTTTCTATAGAATGCATGACTTTGGCATTAAAGTGGTTTGCTGTTTCATCCTAATTCCCGCGCTCCGCTTCGACGGCGTTCTCCTTGATTTCTATCCTGATCTTCTCATGTTCTGTTTTAATTTGCAAGAGGCGTATTAATATTGAGTTGCACCAAGTGTATTATAAAAAGTTTTTATTTAAAAGTTTGATTTTCACTAATACTTTGGCTTTTTCTCACCGAAATAATTAAAGCATTCTAATATAAAATACATTCAAGCTCTGAGGAAGGAGAAATCGCCGAAACGTCAGCCATCGACCAACAACACCAACAACAGCGACAACGAAAACGAAGACCTATACCAACCTCGCATCAGCTGAAGAAGTTCAGTTTATAGGATCATATAAATAAATGTATTACAAGAATATTACAGACATTTCACTTTTCAAAATTTTGCAACTGTTGTAAGCGATAGGGGACTGCTTTTGGAGCGGGAGGCGTTAATGTTAATGGCGCATTTTAGAAACACAGTAATAACAACCACCGTGATGATGAGACGTTCGCAAAACCTTTTGTAAGTGTATTACCCTTTTTTTCAAAGATTTTCACTAAAAACTATGACCACTCTGGATCGACGATCTAGATATTGCGCCCGTTATATCCTTTAAAGCCCATTCACGAACAGCTGTCGTAGTCAGTTGGCATCTGTGAAATCCAAACTGGGTCCGCTTGGCATCCAATGTTTCGTCGTATGTGGGCATCGTCTCTGGTTCTAGTCGACCACGCAGTTCGATGTTTTGCAGATGGTTTATCTCAAGGAGAATGCTGCGCTCTTAACACTTCTCCACATCATATTCATATATCCACTCTTAACGTTAACACCATCAACGCTGACCACTCTTTTATGTTCATAGACAGTGCAGACTTCCCAGGAGTACGTTAAGGTGGCAGGGTCTCTGAATCCAAAGGGTGTATACGGATACGAGTTTTCTCCGTTGCTCTCACCACATTTCCATGATATGCAAAAGTCTTAAAAATTGTTTTTTGCTGCTCCTCTGTCTCGTTCATCATGTTGAATCCTTCCTAGGAGAGAATCCGTTAGCTAAAAGAAAATAAGTTGCGGCTAGAATGATCTGAGAAGATATGGTAAAAAATTCCATGCCCACTTCATGTCAGCTCAGTGATTAAAGAAATTATTGATTATTTTCACCTGATTTGGTGAAATTCGGTCTACAAGATATTGGACAAGTAGATGACGTTGAAGTGAAATTGAGAAGCACCCGTCTTGTATAAAAGATCACCGTCAAATGTGGTAACCTCTTTCAACCCCTTCTCCATCTGTAGTATTCGACTCGATGCGACTACGAAATCCTATATTGCGGCGAAGACCAGCTTATGAACATCGATTAGGATCGACAAGGCTCTAAAGAGGTCGAAGTTGCCGAAACGTTATCCGGGTAAAAGTTTTATATTAACCTCGTGTCAACTCTGTTATATAAAAAACTGCTGATTGTTCTAACATCACCTGTATCCAGAATGGATAATAAAGTGTTTCGTTATCGAAGTAGTCTTTTAAACAATAATGATGGAAGACGAACATAATGGTCATCAACACTCCAATACGTCACTTCGTCTTTTCCCTTGTAACTCCTCGGCTTTCATCTTACTTCGTTTCAGACCGAATTAACAGGTGAGCGGCTGTGGCAGCATGCTCTTATCTGAGTGACCAGTTTTTCTAGTAAATATGAAAAAGTACTATGAAGTGTATTACAGTAGGCGCCGCATCAACATTCGTTGGTAATTCCTTCATGCTAAAAGTCGCCTCAAAAAAAGCAAAACACATGGAGCTCTCTAAAGCTCTGAATGCATATCTGGCCTTTACAATGACTCGCGGTGGCCCATTGATTTTTCGAGTCAATGTTGCTATCCTTCCAGACCAGCTTGGCTTGGTATTAATTTGCCGCCTTCGCATGGTTGAAGACTTAGTGAGCTTGGTGCTGCGCGGGAATCGACACCAAGTGTATTGTAATGCGACTCCGACCACTACACATCGGCTACACATGTCTCTTTTCTGCCTACATTGGTGGAAATGCTTCTAAAAACATTTTCTGCAGTTCATATTTATTATCGACCGAGGTACATGCGTACCATTAAGATCAATTTTTAGTTTCCTCTTCTCTTATAGCAACTCCTTGGCTTCGAAACCGACTTTCCTTGAACCTCGGTGTGCTTAATCAATATGTATTTTTTTCCTTGATGAGCTTACACGAGGTTGATAATAAATATTATTATCAACCTTGGCTTGTGTTGGTGAAGATGCTGTCAGAAATTTTTGTTTGAAGAACTGATGCGAGTTCAGCACAAACTCTGAATTTTTTCTCCAACAAGCAGCCTATAGCCCTCGGTCTGGCCTTCTCTTATCAGCCAACCATAACATTAGGAGAACATCAACTGTTGCGAATAAATACTGTAATAACAACCTTCTGTCTACTTATCAAAAAGAAATCTTATTAATGATCATTGGTTAGCTTAATAGAAAATCGATCTAAGGAAGTACTGCATCTTTCCTAATCTTTAGCAATTACTTAGAAAGGCCGGAATGCATAGAAACGAGCACCATTATATTTCGGACCGTTGGAAAATGTCACAGCAATAGAGGACACATCCACATTGAGCCTTCGCTATGGCTATCGACGAATAGAACATGTCAAATGATTGTAGGTGGTGATTGGGCGTTTCATTGAGTCAATTAACGCCAACAATAAATGGAACTAGCGTAATAGCGCCAAGAAAATGAACCATCACCCAGAAAGGTCATAAAAATGGACCAAATGGTGTAAAGAACAGACAACGAAAACGTTTCATGTTGATCCCGGCATTGTTATGCAATGTTATGTCATTTGGTTGATGAGAAGTTGAAGATGATGCTGTCGAAATCATTTTCGAAGCTACAAATAGAGCTAGACATTTCTGTCAAAGCGGTGATGGGCAGCCAATGATCCACCGCTTGGACAAACTAGCAAAAATTTGCGAGTGAACAAACACAATGGCCTCCGAGGAGCGACCACTAGGTGAACGTACTTTAGACATAGTAGTGTAGTACTGTAGAAGTGAAAACAAAAGAAAGATGAACAGTGTCATACAAACCAGAAGTGCGTTCAAGTAATCGTAGTGGAATTCTGGAAAAAATGAGAACATTGAGCAATTCTGTGTGATTTGTTTTAGTTCAAGTTCAAACAACGAACAGTCGAACGTCCAAAACTACCTTGAAAAAAGGTGAATCTCCAAACAACATTTAGTTTACATTTTCCATCCTCGTTTTTCAAAGTTTTTTTCGCATGATTTCAGAGGCACGTAATTTTCTAATATTACTTTTGACAAGGTCGCGTGTGGTGCAGCGGTCGGAGGGGCCGTGCAACACACACGCGGAATCGGTTCCCGCGCGCATGGCCCACCAAGTCGTCCATCACTCTGGGGTCTGCAAATTGGTATGAGACTTATGTGGAAGGATAGCAGCACTGGTTCAATAAAGGATAAAGGATAAAGTTCTCGGTGTTGATCAATCCCTGAGGGATGCGCCATGCATTCGACTTCATTAAGTACAGTTGGAGGTGATTGAATGCATATCTGGCCTTTAAAATGACTCGCGGTGGCCTGTCGATGTATGGAGCCAGTGCTGCTATCCTCAGATTTTAGAGGCACGTAATTTTGTAATATTACTTTTGACAAGGTCGCGTGTGGTGCAGTGGTCGGAGGGGCCGTGCAACACACACGCAGAATCGGTTCCCGCGCGCATGGCCCACCAAGTCGTCCATCACTCTGGGGTCTGCAAATTGGTATGAGACTTGTTTGGAAGGATAGCAGCACTGGTTCGATGCATCGTTAGGCGACAGCGAGCCACAGATATGCATTCAATCACCTCCAAACGATGCTTAATGAAGGCGAATGCATGCATGCCAGGAATTGATCAATGCCGGGAGCTTTATCCTTTTTATTATTTTTGATGTCTTGCAATATAGAATGTGAAGATGTACGGTGGTCCTAAATCGAAAATGAAATGGTCCGCCGGTGAGAAAACTTAAGCAAATTATTGTACAAGACCTACAATATCAAGGACTTAACTGCTACGCTATCCTCATGAGAGCGTTTAACAAGATTAAGTATAATAGACTCGATAATTCCAAAAGCCTTTGTTTGCATTTTAATCGAGGATTTCATCTCTTTGGATATAGCGAATTATTCCTACTCTTTGAGAGGAGGACCGTATTGCGATCTAACACATAAGAACTTTTGAATTTTAACAGGAAAATTCTGCAAATGTAGTAATAGTAATAGTAATAGGATAGGATAGGATACACAAAGAAGGAAGACCAAGACCAATTTTCCGACCCCGGAGGGATGGAAGGCTTGGTGGGCCATGGGCGCATTTCACGTGCGCGCCGCAGTGGCGCTTCCAACCACTGCGCCACACGCGCTCATGAATAAGTGCTAGAAAACATAAAGCACAATGGATTACACCTAGAAAGCCCATTCCATAATTTTGGTAAAGAACGGGTTACCAACAGTATGTACTACAAGGACATACTGTAGATACATTGAAAAAGTACATATTCAGGAATAGTAGTACGCACTATTCAGTTGCTCTTACAGTACTGAGCACATAATTCCAAACAAAATGCATTGTCGCTAAAAGGTTTGTTGCTTCACATCTGGTTAGAATACAAACGTTCTATGAACAACATGGAAAGTAAATAATGAAATCAGTACAAAAGCCAGGTGGATCCAAATGGAATTCGCCCCACTTATTCCCTGTTCTTTCTATTCAATGGTCTCCCTCACTCTTTTCTTTTTTTGTTCACTATTTGGTTTTTATTTCAGAATGAAACTGGTGCTAATATGTGTGCTACTCGCTCTCTGTGCTAACGTAGAAAGCAGCCCACTATCGAGCGCTACCAACAGTATGTACTACAAGGACATACTGTAGATACATTGAAAAGGTACATATTCAGGAATAGTAGTACGCACTATTCAGTTGCTCTACAGTACTGAGCACATAATTCCAAACAAAATGCATTGGCGCTAGAAGGTTTGTTGCTTCACATCTGGTTAGAATACAAACGTTCTATGAACAACATGGAAAGTAAATAATGAAATCAGTACAAAAGCCAGGTGGATCCAAATGGAATTCGCCCCACTTATTCCCTGTTCTTTCTATTCAATGGTCTCCCTCACTCTTTTCTTTTTTTGTTCACTATTTGGTTTTTATTTCAGAATGAAACTGGTGCTAATATGTGTGCTATTCGCTCTCTGTGCTAACGTAGAACTCAGCCCACTATCGAGCGCTGAGCGAAGCAGCAGTGCAAAGACATTTGAGGAAAAATTAGAAGATGAATATCAGCTCAAATACGTATGTGTGCCGAAACATATGTTTTACCGGAAAATATTATTACTTGTCTTAACCATCTTCTTTTCTTAGCAACCGAATAGTAACGCGACGAGGCGGTTAACCGAGCAACTGGATAACACGGATGGGAAAATAATGAAGGGACTTACTCTAAGTACTAAGAAAAATACTGAGCAAGTGGTTACGACAAAGGTGAGCACAGGGTTTCTTTATAACATTCAGGCTGAAAACCAAACAGAAATTCTAGGACTATGTCGAAGCTGAGAACGGTGGTCACATCTATTAAATGAGTGATGCAAACGAGGAAATCAATGAAGATACCAAAGTCGATGCATCGCTATTTCAAGGAGACATCCTTCTCACCAAGTTCGTCCATTCATGGCTTTCTGCTAGTAGACTGTCTTTTTCCCTTCAGGTTTTTTTTCTAATTTGCAGAAAACAAGCCAAGGTGATTCTGGAAGATACCAAATATGGCGAAAATAAACGGACGAAGAGGCAAGCGTACCGCAAGCCTGAATCCTTATGGAAAGATGGCATAGCGAATTACTTCTTCTACCGGAATGCAAGTCGGTCATTCAATCATTCTGTTCTCACTCTAATCAGATTAGGAAACGTTAATCGCAGGAGTTGATATTTATCGTTCTGTATTACATGTTCCTCCTAAAAATGAACTTCATTTCCTTCTCTGATTATTACGATAACACAAGTTCAATGAAAAAATTCAATCGATTGGCGCTTTGGAGTCTTCGTTTCCTTTAGATCGATGTACTGAGTCGAGTTCGCAGCCGCTCGATCACCTTGTGCGGTGGCTTCTTCGTGGTGTCGTGTCGAATCTGATTCAGTGGAGCCCACTACGAGTGCAGTATCTAAACGAGCACTGTCAGGTGATGTTGCTTCATTCGAGCGGTACTCCACCGAAGAAGATTCAAGCCTATACGACAACAAACACACAACAGCCAGAGGACGAATGACAGCGGTTTATCGACTCGGAGCATCGGCTCTGAAGAAGATGAAGACGACGAAGCGTTTGCGGAATGAGCTTCTTACCAACCTCATGCTGGCTTAGCAATCCAAGAATGTATGTAATATTGACTCCATGGTCAAATAACGGCCGATCTTAAAAAAAATAAAACTTTATTACTTTGAATAATAGCCATTAAGTGTTTTACCTTTTATTTTTCTGCCTACTACAATCTTCACGGCAGGTTACTAAGCGAAATACAACCACAACGTTGCTGAGGTATTTGCAAAACTCTGGATCGCAGGTGTCCATTGGTAGGGAACGAACGCGCTATTGTCCTTTACGGGGAGTAACACGCTCACCACCACACCATGCAGGTCCTTCGTTTTGCCTGTCTCTCAGCTAGATCTATCGATCTTAGCCATTAAATCCCACCGATTTTCGATAACACAAGTTCAATGAAAAAATTCAATCGATTGGCGCTTTGGCGTCTTCGTTTCCTTTAGATCGATGTACTGAGTCGAGTTCGCAGCCGCTCGATCACCTTGTGCGGTGGCTTCTTCGTGGTGTCGTGTCGAATCTGATTCAGTGGAGCCCACTACGAGTGCAGTATCTAAACGAGCACTGTCAGGTGATGTTGCTTCATTCGAGCGGTACTCCACCGAAGAAGATTCAAGCCTATACGACAACAAACACACAACAGCCAGAGGACGAATGACAGCGGTTTATCGACTCGGAGCATCGGCTCTGAAGAAGATGAAGACGACGAAGCGTTTGCGGAATGAGCTTCTTACCAACCTCATGCTGGCTTAGCAATCCAAGAATGTATGTAATATTGACTCCATGGTCAAATAACGGCCGATCTTAAAAAAAATAAAACTTTATTACTTTGAATAATAGCCATTAAGTGTTTTACCTTTTATTTTTCTGCCTACTACAATCTTCACGGCAGGTTACTAAGCGAAATACAACCACAACGTTGCTGAGGTATTTGCAAAACTCTGGATCGCAGGTGTCCATTGGTAGGGAACGAACGCGCTATTGTCCTTTACGGGGAGTAACACGCTCACCACCACACCATGCAGGTCCTTCGTTTTGCCTGTCTCTCAGCTAGATCTATCGATCTTAGCCATTAAATCCCACCGATTTTTCCCATGAAAGCGTCAGCTTTTACATGTGGTCAATACGGAATAGTGATTCCGTATTGAGCCGCAAAAATCGTTTTTTCTCGGTTTTTTTTCCCGTCGAAGACCTTGTTTCAAACCGTGAAGCGCGGTTGTACAGAAGACATTTCGTCCTATGAGACGCAATGGTTCACTACAAATTGTTCTTATGATGTAAGGGAGTCCTGCTTCGGTAGAAATTTTAGAAATTAAAAAGATGAAATACCACTTTAAAGCAACAGCCCCTATCTGTACACCAATATGGTAAGGCAACTTATAAATCAAGCTGTCTATCAAGCCCTTAACTCCCAATAATCTATCTGTTCAAAAAACTAATGCCATCTATCAGAAAGCTGACATCGCACCTCATGTGCTAACAGCGCACCATAGATAATTTCGAAGCCAATTCAGGCATAGACGCCAAAAGCGTGTTTGTAAAAACGACTGAGGTCTGGGTGAGTGGCGCCTGCTTTTTCGAAATTTTTAAAAACTAGAAAGGTAAAGAAAATGCAGTGGTCAGAAATTACGGAAAAGTTTATTATTTTATAAATGATTTAACGAGAACTTTTTAAGCTGAGGATAAAATTGGTGTTTTCAACGGCGTTAGATGTTTCTCGAGACTTGGTAGAATTGGAGGAGAAAAGGGACTCTCACTTCAGAAGCTAGCATGTGAATCGGTATACCCACTACGATGCTTTCTAAAACCTCCACCAATGTGCCCTTTACGGTTTTCAAAATGACTGAAATGACAAGATTCACAGAAACGACATGACCCTCTTATTTTGCTTATGTTGAACAAGCTCCTTATGAAATCGGTCACGCACTGGGTCTCTTTCACACGCAGTTGTGATACGATCGTAACAAGTTCGTCAAAGTGAAGGAAGTAAACATTAGGGTGATTTTGCATTTATTGATTAGTACAGGTCACTGCCAAAAGAATTAGTTGCAGGATAAAGTGAAATCTCAGTTCGAGAAGGAAACTAAATGCACAACCAACACCTATAACGAGACCTACGATTCACGCTTTTTTTCCTCGCTGGAAAAGTTTGAGGTCTGGTGAAATAAAAACCGCCGCGCCCTTCTGGTGAAATAAATAATCAAAAATACCGCAGCGCCAGAGCACGTGGAGCCACGAAAATTAGCTGTAGAGTTTTATCTCTTAAGGGCTTTGTTGGCCATAAAATTCTAGAGCACTTACATGTGCTGGTAACAATTGGTTTAATTAGTGGATTGTAGTGAAATGTAGCATGTAGTGCTAACACCGTACTACTAGGTGGAAAAGGCAAGAAACATAATACGGAACTGTTATGCATTATGGAGCAAAACTGTTGCTCAAGTGCTGAGCATTTCTATGTATATTCACACTAACGTGGAAAAGCGCAGAAGGATAAAGCACTTGGAATTGATTAACCCCTGAAAGTTGTGATACGATCGTAACAAGTTCGTCAAAGTGAAGGAAGTAAACATTAGGGTGATTTTGCATTTATTGATTAGTACAGGTCACTGCCAAAAGAATTAGTTGCAGGATAAAGTGAAATCTCAGTTCGAGAAGGAAACTAAATGCACAACCAACACCTATAACGAGACCTACGATTACGGAACTGTTATGCATTATGGAGCAAAACTGTTGCTCAAGTGCTCAGCATTTCTATGTATATTCACAGTAACGTGGAAAAGCGCAGAAGAATAAAGAACTTGGAATTGATTAACCCCTGAGGGATTTCGAATCCACCCGACACAGTTAGCAGCTAATGAATGATTATCTGATCTATAGAACGACTTACGGTTGCCTACCAATGTAGCAAGCCAGTGATATCATCCTCGAGATATGTTTGGTGTCGAATTATCGGTATAGTAAAGATGAAATGTGTGGCAATTCTAGGCAATGGCAAAGAACCGACGATCGAGAGTGTACTGCGTGGCACGTCTAACCAATGAGCTATGTACGACTCCCATCAAGGAAATAATCTAATTACAGCTCTTCGAAGAACAAACGTCCCACAATGATCTCATGAGATAGGAAATATTTGGAAACACTTGGATCGGATATCGTTTCGTTCTACGGCAAACTTATGATCCATCTACACTATGGGTGCCTTTTTGAGAAGACCAACATGTCGATGTTCATTCGGCTTTGTATCTCGTGATTTTTCAAATAGCGAGTTGCATTAGGCAAATTCAATGAAACATCTTCGGCGAGGTGCGATAACGGTGGATTTCCTAATCCTAAGAACTGCTCCCAATGTGCGGATATGGTGGAAGGCTCTGCACGAAAAGTGTATGAATATTTAAAACGGTGAAAACTGGCCATCAGAACTTCACATTTATATAAAATTTTTTCATTTTAGCGTGAAGTACGTGGTCGAATACTAAATGCAACGACCACCTTCCAAACGTTAACTGATACCTTGACCGAGATGGAAGTTTATTTTGCCAAGAAAGACTGTGACTTTTGCAACTACTGGACTATGGTATATCAGTATTCACTAGGCTGGAGGAACTTCAAATTGCAAGGCAAATTTTTTCTTTAGGTACCAGTTGGTTGAAGAATTGAGGTAGTGTTTAAAAGTTTCGAGGAGGGCTTCGTCACTAATGGGTGCATATTTGCTGGGGTTGAGATCAAAACAGAAAGCGATAAGCGTCACACTGGATACAGGTGAGTGACAAATGGGGTTAACTGGTTGCACCTTTATCGTCGCTGACGTCAAAAAATCCAGATTCTGCTCTCCAAACTTTGCGAAAACGTCTTTGATTTCGACACGCAACGTCGTTCCCATTATAACATATACAAGACATTGTGAAGTCACGACAGTTTTGCGTTATCGGTGTCGAAGTCAATAGCTTCATTCGAACTAGACAAACAACCACTAATGAAGCAATGATAGTATCACTAGCCGATTCTCCACTTCGCTTTTGCTAAAGGGTTAAGTAGTTGAGTGCTCTTCACCAGCTGCACTTGCAGTCAGAGTGCTCATGGTTTCTCTGACTGTGCTTTGTTGGTGGTTGTTAGGGGAACTACTATTCACCTCTATGGGAATAATGCCAAGTTTTTTGAACATATCAAAAGAATAAAATCATTGGAAATAAAATGTGAACGAGGTCTTCTTTATTTCAATTTATACGCTTATAACAGACTTTAGACGGTATTCGTGACAAAAGTATTCACGTTGATCCTCGTCAGACACCCCAACACCATTACAAACCGAGAATTACATCCATCTGAGTCTGCACTTAGATACAACTGAATGACCTGTTCATGAACCTGTAATGACCTTTATTTATAAAAAATTTTATAGATTAAAGCATAACACCGAATTGACGAGTAATTTGCTGGTCAGGGAGGTTCCTTACCCTTAAGAGTTTACATTCCTAGCTTCTTTTCTAATTTCGGTTTCAACAACTTTCCGAACCACCTAGTAGGAAGACCGAACGAAGGATTCGACGCCGAAAACACACCTCTCTCTGATCCACATCGTGGTGAAGACCTGGATACGCCCTTTCAAGGCTAAGTCAGGACTCCGGGAAAGACCAAGTTGCAAGACCAGCAATAGGCCAGCCTTAGTACCCAGCACAGTGGGTGCTCCCGTCTATGACGTCAGGCGATGAGACGACCGGTGAGAGGCCAGAAAATCTCGGGTTGCCCAGGACGTCATTAGAACCGGATCTGACAAACACACGTACGACACGCCGTGGAGATTGTTTCTTACTATGCACGTACAATGCCAGAACACTCTCCGCAGACGCCGATCTTCACGCCCTTCTTGTAGCTGCAGATCGCATTAAATTTCATGTGATCGCATTACAAGAAACAAAAATCAGGAAGACCGACAAATGCCAATTAAACCACGGGACCTTTGTGATCCGTGGAGAGAACGTCACTTCACGAAATGTCGGCGGCGTAGGCTTTGTCGTCCACCTGTTCATTGTCCATCTCGTCTACTCATGCGAGATCTTTTTCCCCCGCATAGCCGTACTCCGCCTTCAGCTGCCGTATCATAAGAAGATCACTATCATCAACTGCTACTCACCAACCGGCGCAGCTGATGAGTACGAAATAAATGCGTTTTGCTATCAGTTGGAGGAAGTCATCCGCAATGATAAAGCGCATCATAAATTTGTTGTCGGAGACTTCAATGCCAAAATACGAAAGGCCAACGAAGGCAAACATAGGATCGAAAATTTTGGATTAGGAGAAAGGAATTTGGGGTAAAAACCGTCTCGAAGGACTCTTGTCCGCAGCACGTCTCCTCCTTGGAAGCTCGCTTTTCCAGAAGAAAGAAAGCCGCCGTTGGACATGGGAGTCTCCCAGCGGCATGACTCGTGCGGCGATCGACCGTATTCTGACAAACAGAAGATGGTGCCTACTTGACACATCGGTAGTCCCGTCATTCTGTACTGGTTTTGATCACCGCCTTCTTCGCGCGAAGATTCGATTCAGCCGCGAGCTGGAAGAGAACTCTCTTAATTGACCACGAGGAAAAAGTCTAGCTATATATGAAGATAACATTCTGAATGAAGACACGCTTAGAGCAGCTAGTAATAAATGCCAGCTGCACGAGAGCTCTGCAGGAAGATCTGCAGCGGTACAAGCAGAAGAAACGCAACAGAGAAAGGAAACAGTGTGAAAAAATGCCGTCGAGACTTATGTGATTATAATGTTCCGCTGTCAGCCACGATGAACGAAGATGGGATCGTCAAAACTTTCTACCATAATACTGAATTAATACCGGAAACGTTGTACACCAACCTTTCCTGTTCCTTTCCTCCACAATCCCCGACCCGGGCTCAAATATCCCCGCAGACCATATGACAGCATACCTTCAAAAGGAAAAAATCCCAGACCAGTGGACGTCGCGCACGGTCATCCTCTCTAAGAATGGAGACCGAAAAGATCTTCATAACTATTGTCCTATATGCTTGTTAAATGTAATCTACAAGCTTTTCACGAAGATTATCCTCTCGCGTATATTAAGGTCATTGGATGAGGAGCAACCAGTTGAATAAGCAGGATTTCGAAAAGGATTTTGCTGCATGGACCACATCCAAACCGTGTCCAAGGTCATCGAAGTCTGTTGGGAATACCAGTCTGTTGCCTCTAGTCCCAACCTTTGTCGACTATGAAAAAGCGTTTGACAGTGTCGAAACGGATGCAATCATATCAGCACTCGTCGACCAAGGAGTGGACCAGTCCTACATAAGAACTCTGTCCGACTGTTATCGGAACTGTACTGTAAAAATATACCTTGCCATCGACCTCTTGCCATACCTATAGGAAAACGGGTTCGACAGGGCGACACAGTATCGCCAAAGCTGTTCAGTGCCGCACTGCAGTAGATAATGAAGTCACTCGATTGGGATTTGAATTGGATCGTTCTCTCATCATTAAGTATCGTTGGAGGTGACTGGATGCATATCTGGACTTTACAATGGTACACGAGAGAAACCAACCGAAAACTGGCTTCCATTCATGCACATCCAAATAAAGCTCTCAGAAAGTGGCTGCATAACAAAATGGCATCGTAAGCCAAGTAGTAAAACATACTAGATCACTACCTCACTACCTTTCCACTCACCCTTCACACATGAAAAAAGCACTTATCAAAAATATGTACTGTACGGCTAAAAATGTGTGCACAGGAGAAGAGGAAAGGAAGGAATCGCAAAACCTGGCACGAAAAATAGCCACTTCCAATGGATACGAAGTAGAAGCCACCCGGGTTAGACAAAAACGTAGAGTAGTTTCTGATAATAAGGTTTCAGACGTAAGTAAAATTCCTTTTAAGCTACCCTTCATATCAAATGAAGTAAGCAACGTCAAAAGAATGACTTTATATAAACCTCGGCATAGATTGTAGATATATTTATTTATATGGTCTTATAAACTGATTTTCTTTAGCTGATGCGAAGTTGGTATAGGTCTTCGTTGTAGTTGTTGCTGTTGGTGTTGTTCGTGGATTGCTGACGTTTCGGTGATTTCGCCTGCCTCACAGCCGTGATATTACTGGGGGGGACAGTCCCAGAACAGCACGGCTCTGAAGTGGGTGAAATCGGCGAAGCGTCAGCCATCGACGAGCAACACCAACGAGAACGACAACTACAACGACAACGACAACGAAGACCTATACCAACCTCGCATTAACTAAAGAAGATCAGGTCATAAGATCATATAAATAAATATACCAACTATCTACGCCGAGTTTTACAGAAAGTCGGTCTTTTGAGTTATTAAGAAATGTTACGTTGTTGCTCGTGTAAATCAGTGCCTCATGCGACCTATTCAACTCAATATAGAATTTTATGAGATGACATGTAATTGATGGATCAGGAAGAGCAGCAAGAGGAATCGACAGGGGATGGTTCGAAACCAAAGCACAACCATGTTACTGCACTTGTAGTGGTTTTTTTTATACAAAATTCGGAATGGCCTACTGGTCGATAGAGCAAAACGTGAACTGAAAGTGCAACGCACCTAATTTTATTGCTAAGTTAACACTAGGTTGACAGCAAGGTCTGTTCGGCTACCGTTCCGACGTCTTCGCCTTTCTCAGAGCAGATGATCCGAGTCGATATCCACAGCCGTTCTCCTTTTCAATGTGATGTCTTCGCTGTCGTATCAAATCGAATCTTCTTTGGTGTTGTTTAGCTCCAATGAGGCCACGACACCGGGCAACGACATTTGGAAAGGACGGTTATTGTTGATAACTATTGACCATTCATAACATCTTTTTTCAACGGGTGTTCATTCTGCAGCAGACTGTGTTAGATAAGCGTGTAGCGAAGTAATACTATTGCAAGCTTAATATGATTTTACTACGGTATGAGTAATCAATATGGTTTGTTTCAGTGACAATGATGATATGATAAGCCCACACAAGGTTGTTAATAGACATCTTATCCTTTATCGACTGTTGCTGGATGGATAATCCGCTGATGAACAACTGAATACGAACGGTCCACAACGCAAATCTGCCCTGCTAACATCTTCGACTACACACTCTTATCTTGGGTGAATTCGTAATGAAGCTTTGCTTTAGCTCCTATGAAAATTCTTTGCTTGTATTACAAAGATTACATGAAAAACCTTAGGACAATCTAGTCATCCAGTGCAGTCGAGCTTTGAAGGGACTTTTCCCACATTATATTCTTAGTGAACACCCTTCAAACGTCGTTAAAACAGAAATGCACGACGAATAGACGATGGTTAGCTCATAGTTAAACCTAAAAAATGTAGAAAGGCAATAAAGAACGATCTTAAGATATGAAAAACACCAGCAGTTTCTAATTGGGTAGAGGTCAGAAAGGCGCATTCGCAACGCCCAACGAAATTTCGGTTGTATCAACACAGCGACGAATTTTCAGAAAGACAATTGAAACAATCATCGCCCGATTTCATTCTAATCATTTCTTTATTTCTAAAAGCCACGCTTTTTTTCCTCGCTGGAAAAGTTTGAGGTCTGGTGAAATAAAATCCGCCGCGCCCTTCTGGTGAAATAAAGAATCAAAAATACCGCAGCGCCAGAGCACGTGGAGCCACGAAAATTAGCTGTAGAGTTTTATCTCTTAAGGGCTTTGTTGGCCATAAAATTCTAGAGCACTTACATGTGCTGGTAACAATTGGTTTAATTAGTGGATTGTAGTGAAATGTGGCATGTAGTGCTATCACCGTACTACTAGGTGGAAAAGGCAAAAAGCAAAAGCTTTCAAGCCCACAAAGTCCTCTCGCTATCGAAGACTTATCGTTCACTACCAGAAAATCAGCATTATGCGGTTAAATCGTGGACGAGTTTCAGTGTTTTTGCAGCCTCAGTGAGAATACAGCCATGTGCTAATAGACTTGAGCTTGGCCTATTTTCGCTCGACGAGTATATGAAAAAAAAGAATAAAGGATAAAGCTCTCGTGGTTGATCAATCCCTGAGGTATACGCTAGGTATTCGACTTCATTAAGCATCGTTGGAGGTGAATGAATGCATATCTGGCCTTTACAATGGCTCGCGGTGGCCGGCCGATGTATCGAGCCAGTGCTGCTATCCTCCTAGACAAGTCTGGTACCAATTTGCCGACCTCGCAAGGATGGAAGGTTTGGTGGGCCATGGGCGCATTTCCCGTGCGCGCCGCAGTGGTGCCTCCAACCACTGCGCCACACGCGCCCGAGTATATGAAACCATTGTTAATTTAAATCGAATCAAATATAAAACATAAACTAGTTTTTCTTGAACCATTCCCGGTATAGCAATTGCAGTGAGGAAACTAACGATTGGAAACAAACGTTGCAAAACCTGTGCTTTGCGAAATAAACGCCCGAAATAAAGTCGAGCCATATGAGCACCTACCTTTAAGACTTTGGTTACTATGTTAATGATTGAGTAGAACACAAACATGATCGATATGCTTCAATGCAAACTATATCAAGGACATGAGGTTAAATGAAGATCTATGAAATTCGGCGATACAAAACTGGTTTTTACTCTCTTCTTGATGGGCAGACCGAGGCTGTTAAAAGGAAAAAAGGTAAAGCTCTCGACGATGATCAATCCCTGAGGTGGCATTAGAGATCATTAGGCATCGTTGGAGCTAAATGAATGCCTATATGGCCCATGCAGTGGCTCGCGGTGGCTCACTGATGTTTTGAGTGACTGTTGCTTTCCTTCTAGACAGGTCTGGTACTAAATTTCAGAACCCGGAGGAACGTAAGTCCTAATGGGCCAAGGGCGCGGGATTGATCCCATGTGTGTATTGCAGAGCACTTCTAACCATTGCGCGACACGCGCCCGCCTAACAGATGGTTATTGCAATGAGTATGAATGCAATCAATATCAATAAGAACCTAGTTGTGTTTATAAAATAGATCTGAAGATTGTGGAAAGAAGGCTTTTGGACGGAGTTTTATGGGTGGAAGGAAATGATGAAGTGATAACCCCGAATAGGATGGGGTAAATAATGGAGATGGGCGCGTGTGGCGCAGTGGTTGGTGGCGCCAATGCGGCGCGCACGTCAAATGCGCTCATGGTCCACCAAACCTTCCATCCCTCCGGAGTCCGCAAATTGGTAGCGGACTTGTCTGGGAGGAAAGCAGCACTGGATCGATACATCGGTAGCCCACCACGAGTCATTGTGAAGGCCAGATATGCATTCAATCATCTCGAACGATGCTTAATGAAGTCGAATACCTAGCGTATACCTCAGGGATTGAGCAACCACGAGAGCATTTTTTCATTCTTTTGAATACCACTGCAGGATAAAATGAAAATTAGTGCTTTGATGCCTAGCTGAATTTGAAAAACGCACGCGCTGTCTTCAATATCGAAGTCCAGTTATTTCTAGTATTGCGATGATTGGATGATGGCTGCCGCGTTATCCACCGATTACATTGGTCTTTGAGTAGTCTAGATCATAACTGTACGTTCACAGCATATTTAATGGCATGCTAATGCAATTCTATGACAGCGCCTGCGTTGCACGTTCATTCTCTCATAGGCCTTTTCGAAGTTGTTGAATCTGAGCCTGCGGAGAGAAAGGCAAAGTATGGGCTCCATTGTTGTAATGTATAGCAAGTGATCCACCAGAAAGGGTAATGCTGTGTTAAAAGACCACCTATGGTTCCGAGCTTTGCTCATATTTCATTATCTTCCTAATAGACCACGAATCTCACCCATATGGCGATCTCATGCAGGTTGGTAGCGAGGGAACCTGGCGCGTCCCCAGGTGGCTGATAGGAGGTTAATCGTGGACCAAAGCCATCTTATGCTTTCTGAGACGCAAAAGGAAAAAGTCCCTGTTCCTGTATCTCAGATTTGGCACATACCTTCTGTATTTGGTTTATTCATGC
>MQTX01000290.1:165378-208411 GCA_009735665.1 Angiostrongylus cantonensis | reverse complement strand
TGTGTGTGTGTGTGTGTGTGTGTGTGTGTGTGTGTGTGTTTGTGTGTGTGTGTGTGGTGTGTGTGTGTGTTTCAAATTTCAAATATATTAATAAACGCCGATATTTTCAGAAACTCGATGAAGCAGCTTTTGGTGAAGTATATCTTGCTAAATATGGTAGTGGAAAGACGAAACAAGAGGTCGCAGTGAAAACGATGAGCAACGAAGTAAGCTGCAATAAATACTTAGTTTTTGATTAGTTCCAGGCTCAAATAGCGCCTAATTACCAATGCACTCTCTAACTGCCATCTATATTATGCCAGTGTGGCTAAAGTTACGCAAGGGGCGTTTTCGTGCTGCGCGGCGATGCTTTCCTCAGATTCAGATGAATGTGGGGTTGAAATGAGGTCGTAAGAGTTAGTGAAAATAATGTACTATATGAGATGGATAGATCGGGAAGAGGATAACACACACAATACATATTAGGAGGCACATTCAGTAATAATGCTGTATTGCTATACATTGAGCAATAGACAGCGCGTATTCCGTATCGGAGGGGTGCGTGTGGTGCAGTGGTCGGAGGCAACCTGCAACGCAAACGTGGAATCTATCTTTGCGTTTTGGTGCCTCAGGATTCCGCGCGATGATAGCGACTTTTACATCAAAATCTTCTCCGCTGTGCTTCGTGTCCTCTGCGTGCCTAGAGGGGTACTTCGTCTTGCTTTCCGTTTACCACCTAAGTGTTCTTTTATGCGAATACATAAAGGTCTGCCCATTTCACAAATATATTCGTCTGCGCAAGTACCACGAGATAACAGGTATACCTTACCTGAACTCATTCAGTCACCTTCCCTGCCATAAGGGAACATTGCGTAATTTGGTGTTTCACATAGATTGTCATACAGACGGTTGCGAACCAACTGACGACATAAACTATCCCGCGGTATTTCAACTATCGCTACCGAATCCTTTAGATCTGGCCATCTTAAACATCGCTTTATCGCTGCAGTTATTTCACCGCTAATGATGGGGCAAGATAAACGGGATTTTGTTTCGGCCAAACCCTTCATTTTGGAGCGTCGCTCTCCTCCTAAACTTATCTCGTGGGTTAGTATTTCGTAGCCTTTGGAGATGGCTATTATCCGAGCCAAGTTGTGCGAATCTTCCTTAAGCTCCTACTTGTGCACACAGACATGGCTTTGTGTGAAGGGCGGGAAGAAAGGAAATGAACGCGGCTGTTCTTGTTATTTGGTTACCGGAACTATTTTTCCATGTAACCACTAGTTGATAGGTTTATTTGAGTGTTTAGAAACGGAAGCCAGCTTTTCTTCTGTTTCTGCCAAGCAGACTTAATATGCTAAAGCTGCTCTTTCAATAATTCGAAGCATTTGTCCATTTCCTCCTGCGTAAAGAAGACAACAAAACAATCATCAATGTATCTGTAGTAGAGTAGCAGTCGAGGACCGAGAATGGGGCTTCCGCTCTAGACATAAACGCAATGGCAAGGCATGCATTTTTGTTTCTCCTTCATGTTCAACAAGAAGTTCGAAGATGGCCTACATTGTGGAGTCATTCGATACGTTGGTGTACAGCGCGGTAACATCGAACGACTCCACCACGTAAGCGTAATTAGGAGACGCCTCATGTAGACGTTCTAGGAACATTTGAGCATTCGTGAGGTGAACTGGAATATGTTAAAGCAACTGGGTCAGTATTAGACTTAGAAAACAAGGTTATCCTATCCAAAGGTTTTACCAAAAAACTCAACATTATAGGGCAGAATTCAAATCTCATTCGTAAATGTATGTATATTCTAGTGGTTTCTCTTCCAATTGATAGAGACCGCTGCCAGCTGGGTTATGTTGGTTTAGAATTGAACACGGTCATTATAATCGCATCGCATTAATGTGAAATCACGTAGTTCTGAAACTGCAGAAGCAAATGGGTAAAACTAACTAACCACATGAAATTCCCAATGGGGATAGAGCAGGACTAATGCGCTCCAAAAAGTTCTCTGCTGGAACTTGGATATGCATGCCTTTTAAAGAAGTACCGGTAGGACTATCTCTTTGGAAACTGTTCATTTATTGGTGTCAAAGATATTTGACTTTACAGGACCTTTCTAACAAATTGAAGGATCCAAGCTGGTACACGTTCCTTCTGTTTACGATGCAGATAGCAAAAATGCTTGGCGATGTGCAGAGTGTCAAGGTTATTCAGGGAAATTTTAAGCCTGACCACTTCATGATACTTAGTAATTTGGGAAGGTGCTCCTTATTCTTCATCCTAACCTAGGATTTTCGCACAACCTTTTCCATGGTTGATTTACATAGAATTGTGCCGATGGTGAACGGCGAATCTTCTACATCGACTTGCTGGCGTGTCGATTAAAGCAGAGCAGTCGATGCGAATCCTTCATTGGGTCACACTTCACCGGCAACGCGGGAACAGAGGAGTTCAACTGTTATGCGGTGCTGGTATGGCAGTGTGAGTTTCTTGTTTTATTTACTTTCTTGGCGGACGACATAATGTTATGAGATGTCAATGTCACTTACATCATAGGACGATAACGACATAACAGGTTAGATCAACGCGCTGATGTAACCCAACCAATCCATATTTCAGCCTCCATGTGCAGTTTTCTTAAGTATGTTGTAAGAGGTCATAACACATTGCAGTGGTTTGGACTAAATATGTTTTCGACCTTGAGAATTGCCATGTTTCAATCATTCTATTGTATACATGAGCTGTTATAACGCGTCATGTCGTACGGCACACCGCCCGCCACCACGCTGTCGACGTATAAATATCGATCGTATGCGCACCGCAACTAACTGATTCGCATTAACATCTTTGGTTAGGGGTAATTCTATCTAGCTATTATGTGGTTTCATCTCAGCTAATTCCGTGCTAGTCATCCAATAATGAGAAAACTAGTTTCTGTTGTCCCGTTGTCCATTTTTTCCACTTTGACAGATCTGTTCTTTGCAGAGTATTAATGTCAGAGGAATCGAACCAGCGATTTAACAGACGAATCAGTGTGTGACAAATGTCACCCTGTTCTACTCCGACAAAAGTGGACGGTATGTTCTGGTTGCGTGTATTAAGTTGTCCCGTTTCTCATATTTTCCGATTCAGGTCACAAATTTCGCGTCCCTAATGGAGCTGTCGCGACTTAGTATGTCGACACAAGGTGCCATTTTCAACTTGATTGGCCGCATTTTTGAGCTTTATTGAGGTATCAGTTACTCATGGTTTTGTTTTCTTACTATCAGAGATCCTCAAATGCCTGACGCCGATTGGCGGCTGATCCTTTGTCCTGGAGGTAGAAACTTCCTTTCCACTAATCCGGTTGACATGATCATACACATGCTTGCTACATCTCATGTGACAATGGTTTTTCTATGTAAGTTTTTAATATGCTGGGCAGAGATGCGTAAATCTGGAATGCTTAGGTGACCACCAAAGCTGAATCGCGTCTACGCCCTTTGGGTGGCGAAGTCGAAGCCAGCTTTCACGGTATTCCGAAGCAAACGACTGGCGGTCATATACTATTGTTTTCTCCTTGGTTTCTTCTTTGCTAATTTGTTCAGCATAGTAGCGATTGGTCACGAATATAGGTCAAACGTTTCGTCCTGTTCCTAGAAATTGGCGCGACTATTCCGGGAATATACTTGGATTTTATCTCTTATTTGTAATTGATTTTTCAGAGCTAGCGATTAGTTGCTTATACTATGCACAGTTGAAGCTCAACGAGATGCGAAATCTAGCCGCTAGGGGCAGGGTTGCGCTAGTAAAACTATCATGAGAGGTTCCTGAACTTCTCACGAAAATGGTGAGTACTTCATAGTTTGCTCATATTGAGCAATAATCTCATTGTGATAAAATTTGCAACAAGTTTTCAATTCACTCTAAATGCGGTGGTAATTTATTTGATAATAAACAACAAAATATTGGAAACTAGTGAAGTGTTTTGCCTACTTTGTCTTCACGTCATGTTGGTCCGACACTTTTTCCACCCGTTGTCTTGTAGTCGGTCACGAAGCCGATTAAAATGATGTGGAAGAAAAAAATAGATGACAAGCCATTTTCGTTCTTATGTAATCCTCAATGCGACATTTATAGAGCTTGCGTTGTCGGATCCCGGGAACTCCGTGTGTTCCGACTGTAGTGTTATTGCTGGATGCGGTGGCAATCGAGTGTTATTTTCCGTGCAAAAATACAAGCTTATCACCCATTCCGACGTTTTTCAAGCTGTACTCTAGAATAACACGAGAGAACGCAAGGTTAGTGCATGTTACATCTCATGTAACAATGGTTTTTCTATGTACGTTTTTAAGATGCTGGGCAGAGATGCGTAAATCTGGAACGCTTAGGTGACTGCCAAAGCTGAATCGCGTCTACGCCCTTTGGGTGGCGAAGTCGAAGTCAGCTTTCACGGTATGCCGAAGCAAACGGTTGGCGGTCATTCACTATTGTTATCTCCTTGGCTTCTTCTTTGCTAATTTGTTCAGCATAGTAGCGATTGGTCACGAATATAGGGCAAACTTTCGATCTCGATTTCGAATTTCGATAAATTCTTAAGCAATTTTCAATGCACTCTAAATGCGGTGATAAGTTATTTGAAAATAAACGATGAAATATTTTAAATTAGTGAAATGGTTCGCCTTCTCGTCATGGTGGTCCAGCACTTTTTCCACCCGTTATCTCGTCCTCGGTACCGAAGCAAATAGAAGTGGTGTAGAAGAAGAAATAAATGGATAGCTGACCATTTTTGTTATCTGAAAGTTCTAATGTGACATTTACAGTGCTTACGATGTTTTTGCCGGATTCCGAGAACTCTGTGTATTGCGGTCTTAATGTTAATGTCTTAACTGCTGGATCAGGTGACGATCGAGTTGTTCTTCGAAGTTGTATACTCAGCTGTTCTTAGTGCCGTGCTCCACCATAACACGAAAGGAAGCAAGGTTAGTCAATTTGTAGAGTTTCCAATTAGATAAGCACATATGTTTGATGCATCTGAAAGGATAAATTTGTGGTGAAAGTGCTGTTCGATATTATGGTTTGCTTATGACTTGTCGGACGGGGACAGATAGCTGGTATAAACTGCGTAAAATTACTTTTAATTGATTGTTGGTGAAAATAAATTTCTGTAGTAAGTAAATAAGTGACCAACATCACCTGTTCGAAATTCGACCCACTTAGCGAGCACTCACGCCCATTGGAAGTGGCTTGGCTATTAGTAAACATGTTTCCATTAATGAATAGTGGCCTGTAATGTTATAAAAGTGTTAGGTTTTAGACAAACATGTTAGTGATAGAATTTCATGCAGCTGCGGTGAAAAATACGCTCGTTCTTTTTTATACTGGTTCAATTTCTCTCCAAGATTTGGAGTTTAAGATGTTTTAATACTTTTTTCGTGGCCTGCTTTGGGATGTTTGCTCATTATATTTATGACGAAAACCATTGCAGGATGTTTCTGACCTTATGTCGCTGGACATAAGCGGCACTATCCCCGCCATTAAGGGATTGTGCGAACACGAGCTTATTCGAGGTATGTGAAACCGGCTTCTGTTGGGTCAATGTTTTGTTACTGCCTTCAAGTTGATAATGTGCTGTTTAAAGAAGTGTGACTTGCATTAGGTCAATGAAATGCGTTTGTTTTGCCCCTTGTTGATTTCTTTCCAGTGTTTTCTCTAGAAATTGTTATCCACAGTCCGGTTTACGCCATGCGAATTATTTATATAAGCACTACCTTCATTTCGAATTTAGCCATTATTATTTTCTTCTATCTTGTGTCTAAACGACTATGGCGGTCGTAATTTCCTGCTTAAGGTTGTATGAATCTATTTGTGGAACCACATGGTAGAGTAGTCGAAATGGGAACATTTCGTCCTCTAAGGTATATCTATAACATTAGAGAAGGAATATGAATGCGTAGTTTTCTTGTTCAGCAATCGCGAAGTTGTTATACAGTATACATTAACTTCCATAGAAAAACGCACAATGCAATACAACACAACAGTAGCTGACGTTTCAATAACACTTACAGTAAGACGAAAAACTTCATGGCAATTATATGACCAACAGCTTCTCGAAAAAACTGATAGCTTTTTTTAACAAAGAAAACTACGCATTCATATTCCAATGCCGAGGTTAATAGAAAGTTGAGCCTAGGAACTAGAGAAAGAATATTCTGTCCTTGTTACAGGAGCCGGCGACGTTGAGGCCGTTGTTAACACAAGCTTCCTACCTACACAGATTCAGAAGCTTACTCTCGAAAATATATAGAGTAGCGCTTGCTCTGGAAGTTTTCGCCATCTTTGCGCTAAACTACGACGATGATGTGATGAAGAAATTATTTGCTGTATTGAAGCTCTGCAGCAGACGATCATGCAATTTAGTCATTCAATGGAAAGTAATGTGAAGAAACATACAACATCATATCAAATCCAGCGTTCTCCACAATCGACGCTGTTGCTGTTGCAACGTTTCTCACGGAATCGGCTCACCCTATTCGCAGGTCTCCCTTTAAAGAGGGAATAGTGGGCCAATTTGCGAAGATGAAGAAAGAAGTTTTTAGAACCAGCATTAATTAATAAATTTATGCGGACGGTGTTTGAGAAAGCACCAATATTACATGATTGGGGACAAAAACAACAACACTAATGAGGAATCCTATCGGCGCATTTAACACTCATGCGATAGTTCAGAAAACCAAATTCGGAACTATAAACGCATATCCCGGATTCTTCCACGCTTACATCCAGGTGGTACACCGCATAGAGTTTTCTAACATCTCTTTTCTAACTCGGGCTTTGCTCTATCATTTTGCAAAGACTTGCAATTCTGGACACTAATTGCTGCCTGTGCTTCTACTTTATGAAGTGTCCATAAAATGAAGCATTATATGAGTTTTAGAGGTTGAAAATAATATCTGTAACGGCTGCTGGCAGAAGACAGAAACGTTACGGATAGTTTCGTAATTGGAATTTAAGGTCCCCTGTTGTGCACTTCACATCGTGCGGAGAACAGTCGTGGATTCCTTTTCTAGTAGTGTCGATGATTTCTTATCGTTGACAGAGGTTGTGATCTTCCCTTTTCATTACCCGCTTGCATGAAGCATGATATTCTCTGCGTCCACCTCCCCCTCAACAAACATTAGATAATGGCGATGGCATTCATCTTCATCATGCTTAGGCAATTCTCATTTTTTCGATTTGGACACCAAAGATCTACGAAACAAACCAATCAACAAGTCAGTTAACAAGATGAACACCGAAAGCTCGGCCTTGATCAATCCCTGAGGGATGCGACATGCATTCGAATTCATTCGTATCGTTGAAGGTGATTGAATGCATCTCTGGCCTTTACAATGACTCGCGGTGACCTGCCGATATATCGAGCCAGTGCTGCGATCCAGTGCCAGACAAGTTTGGTACCAATTTGCCTACCCCAGAGGGATGGAAGGTTTGGTAGGCCATGGGCGCAGGAATCGATTCCACCTGCGTGTCGCAGTGGCGCCTCCAACCACTGCCCCACACGCGCCCTGTGCGCCACGTGACCAATGAAGCTTTGTCGAGGTACGTTTATTGCTGGTTGAAAGCATAAGCCTACAAATGTGCCATGGCTGAATGAAAAACATGACCTACTGTGGGTGACAATGTATCTCAGGATCCTCTAAAACGTCTAAAAGAAAATAGAAAAACTAAACGAAGATGAATGCGAAGTTTTCTTGTTCAGCAATCGCGAGGTTGTTGTACAGCATACATTTACTTCCATAGAAAAGCAAACAATACAAATACAACACAACAGTAGCTGACGTTTCGGCAGTATCGAAGTTAACAGAAAGTCGAACCTGGGAACTAAACGAAGATTGCTTACATTTGCGTTTCTGTGGCAAAAACCAACTCTGTACAGAAATTCAACACATCATCGATCAACCATGCCCAACCTCATGGATTTAAGGGATCCTTCCGCCTCATGGATTTAAGGGATCCTTCCGCATTAAACATAACAAAAAACAACAACAAGATGCCCAAAGTACGGCAAGGTCACAAAATCCTCTGGAATTACCAGCATCCATAATTCACGTGGTTCAAAACGGTGATGCATACTGGAATATTTTGAAAATGAAAAGGTAAAACACCTGAGCAGCAAAACGATCATACTTCAATACACCTTAAATATTTTGAAATAAATTGCCAAATTATTTCTGTTAACAAAACATGAGAAGGACAAAGCTTTAGGCGTTGGTCAATTTCCGAGGAGTGCGCCATTCCATCGACTGCATTAAGCATCGTTGGAGGTGAGTGAATGCACATCTCGCTTTCACAATGACTCGCGGTGGCCTACCGATATGTCGAATCAGTAATGTCATCCTCCCAGGCAGGTCTGATGCCAATTAAGGTCCATACTTTGGAAGAAAAAACTGTTTCCTGATCAACGTTTAGGTTCGCACGGAAGTAAATACAAATGGAACGGAGTGGCTGCGCTGAATGGTCTCATCCTACGAAAACGTTCCAAATTAAGACACTGGTAAATACCGCAGCAATACTTTTCTAAAACCTGCTTATGTCAAACCTCAGCAAAGAAAATCAACACTTTAAACATAATGTTTCTGAGATATTTGAAAAACTCTGGGCCACTTGGGTGTGCGGTGGGGACCGAACACTCTGTTACGTTTTCCTGAGGCTAACGCGTTCACCACCACACCGTGCGAGTTTTTCGTTTCGTCTTGCTCAGAGCCGTTTTATTTATCTAAGCACCATCAGCAATACATCGGAGAAAAGAGTGGGCAGTAAACAAAAAGGGGCGAGATTACGATTTATAGCACAGCTTCAGTTTTACTAGGCTCAAAGCCGATTTGTGCTCGGCAGATCAATCTCGTTGACGGGTGATTCCCAATAGCATATAGGTCAATAACACAGCTGAGAGAAAGGCGAAAAGAAGGACTCGCATGGTGTTGTGATAAGCGCGTTAGCCTCCGGAAATGGTAATAGCGTGTTCGGTAACCACTACAGACACCAACGATCCGGAGTTTAAGAAGCTTTGTTAGGTTAACGTCTAGGCGCCTCTAGCTATTTCAGATCAGAATTGACTCGAGTAGATTGCCCAAAGAACGTCGTCCTAGCAGGGTGTGATCTTCGTCCATCGATATTTAGCGAGATGGATAGCGTTGAGAACGCAGAGTTGTCAGAATCATATTGTAAAATTGGCATCAACTGCGGCGTCACTCAATGAATTTGACAAGTCACTTGCTATACGATTCACATAATGAATGTGTCACTGTATGTATGGATAGTGTACATTCTCAATGCGACAGAGAGAAGTTTATGTACTCGTGCCGTCATTTAATCCGGTGCATGCCGCACGAATTCCCTTTGGTGGCGTCCTTCGTTATTCTGTATCACTGTGCCATCGTATAAGCACTCTGATCTGTTCTTTAGCCGCTACGTTGTATTGTAAGAGTTCTATGACAAGTGATCTTCACGTGAAATATGAATCTCATCAATATTGTGATTTTAGAGAAATTTTGCAAGCGAGAAAGCTTAATTGCAGCAAGTCACACTATTCTTTCCTTGAGCCGAGTGTGATAACAAAAAAATAACGTAACGAAAGCATCTTAAATCAAAACCCTGGTTGGCCAATCAGGGTAGCTCAATTTTTTTCCGTAAATGTGTAACCTATAGTGTTAGCACGGATATAAGGGGATGAGGTGGATATGAAAGCAGGATAAGGGGATGAGGTGGATTGAAAGCAGGAGTGACAGGACACAAATTCATGTTAATTTAGGTAGCCTGAAATTGTTGATTTGCATAGCTCTCAGGACATAGTTGTATTGGTAAGCCTATTCAAAAGGTAAAGTTGCATGAGAACAGGAATTATGTAGGCTAAGAAGCTATTGGAATCTAAAGAATAAAGGAAAATTTTAGGAAAACCACTCCGATGTGGGTGTAAAACAATGGAAGTGGTTGATGATGGAAAGTTTAAGCATGGATATAATCTGTATTAATGTCTTCGGCATGAAGTGAAGGGAGAGTAGAAATAACAATAAAAAGTGTCTGTGTTTCGGTTGAGGGCCAATTAAAGTGTAGCACTTCGGTTGCAATGCCCTGCTACATGCAAACGCTTTGCGTTACGTATTGCGTATTATTTTTCTTACTAGTGCAGTGAGTAACACGTGAGCACCCGGAAAGAGTAATCGCGAGTTCAAATCTTGCCTGGGAACTAAATTTTGGAAATATCTTAGCAACATTGGTTATATTTCATGTAATACCTCGAAGTGAAAAAAACACTTGGATACTTGGATTACTCGCTTTCACCGATTGTGCGTAATCTGGTATAGTTTCCAATTTTTCGGTGTTTTCCTGGTTTAACCATTGTGATTTACTGAAGTCCCGAGGCTTGCCTAACGAAAGTCTGCCCGCACCAGGTCGTGACCGACACAGAGAGTTGCCGCCCTTGAGAATCAGAAAGAGATATGCCACCATGGGACTAGTTTGATACCTATACGGTGGTGGATCTTAGCAATTTCCACTTAGCTGGGCTTTCTGATAAAAGCGCCAGAACCGTTATCAGTTTGGCAGATCCTGCTGGGATGAGAATTTTCCTGCTGTGCATCGATGCCTGACACCAGGAACACCTCCCAGCCACGATGAGGAGGTGAACCGTTGAGAGGAGCGAAGGCAATAGTAGGTGGAAAAACAATAATAAAAAGCTGAGCATTGTTTCTACTACCAGAATGATGCTGAGATATTGCAAATCTCCGGACCATGGGTGTCTGCTTAGGGCATCGAACTGGCTATTGGCCTTTCGTGGGCTAACACGTTTACCGCCAAACCATGCGAGACTTTCGTTGCGTCTGCCTCTCAGCTAGTTTTGTATGTACCAGTGAAGTGTCTCTACTATACATTCTTGCGTTGGGCGCGTGTAGCGCAGTGGTTGGAGGCGTCACTGCTGCGCGCACGTGGAATCGATTCCTTCGCCCATGGCCCACCAAACCTTCCATCCCTCCGGGGTCGGCAAATTGGTAATAGACTCATCTTGGAGGATAGCAGCACTGGCTCGACACATCGGCAGGCCACCGCGAGTCATTGTAAAGGCCAGATATGCATTCAATCACCTCCAACGATACTTGATGAAGTCGATTGCATGGCGTATCCCTCAGGGATCGATCAACGCCGAGAGATTTATCCTTTATCCTTTTACTTCCTTACGAATGCAGACTTGGAAGGGCATTATTGTATGAAAATTGTCAAAGTGATTAATGCGATACTGATTTTTTTACATTTTTATTTTTGTTACTGACATCGTAACGAGGTTATTAATAACAAGATTTTTGCTTTCTTTTTTTCTAAATAACTGACAACCTTGCGTCTGCTCAAGAAGTGAACATTAAATTAATGAACGATGGCCAAGTTAAAACAGTGCTGGACGTGACATTTGTCATAATTTTCTAGCTTCACTCCACTCTTATTTAAAGAAAAAGTGAGCAAAAACAACGTGTTCACTCGAATTTACTCTGTCGTGCCTGGATGAAGCAATTAGGTAGAATTTACACATCGGCCCTAACGTGATCTCTGAAGGAATCGTAGCAAAGGAGAAAATCTGCTTGTTAAATAGGTTGGAATTTATGTCAAACTGGCATCAGTTCCTCAAAAGAGATCAGTCCCCATCGCCGTTACCACCTAGGAGTTGCTCAAAAAAGAAGGAAAGTGAAAATTGGTCCTGGTCCTAGCACAAGACACCTTGCACTGATAATAAATTGCAGTTGTAGAAGATCTTTTTCAGTGGAATTTACATTAGTATAGAAAGCTATAGTTTTTAGATTCACTTCAAAAACGATCTACCTTGAAAAATTGCAATCTGGATCTCTACGAATACAGTCTTCTGGTATCCGCATCGTTGAACGAAGATAGAACTACCACTGCATTCTACCATGGTATAGATTTGATAAACGAGAAATTATACATCCATATCATCCGTTCCCCAAGAACCTCCTGAACTTCCTCGCTCTGATGTTGGAATTCCTGTAGAATGTGCGATAAAACGAAATACTCCTTGACCCGATAATATGACCACCGAGTTCCTTCGAGCAGGAGGTCACAAATCAACGTGTACTTTTTGCAACCTAATGGACATCTTTCCTTAAGAGAAAGAGCGCTCCAAACTAGTTGAGGGTGTCGCACGCGGTCATCCCACCAAAGGCAGGTGAATGAAAGGACCCTCACAACTGTCGTCTCTTGGATGAAGCGCAACCAGTTGAGCAAGCTGGATTCCCTCAAGGATTCTGCTGTGCAAGACGTATCCAAAGGGTGTCAGGCATGGGTCATAAAAGTTTGTTGGGAGTACCGTCTGTCCGTTGCCCTAACTTTTATCGACAACATGAAGGCGTTTGACAGTGTCGAAACGAATGTAGTCCCATCAGGGCTCATCGCCCAAGGAGTGATTCGCCCTCTAGGCGGATACTAACTGACTGCTATCGGAACTGCGACACAGAAATGCAACTATTCCACCGGCCCCTTAGGATGCCCATGGTAATCGTGGCACTATATAACGGCATAATATCATCAACGATTTTTATTGCCACACTGCAATGGATAATGAAGACACTCGACGTGGCTCAGGTGGACGAGTGGAACATACGTGTTGATGAAAAATTCCCACCCAGTCTGTGGCTTCTTCACGGCACCGCCATTTTTTCAAGAAGTATCACTGAGGCGGAGACGATACCATATGAACACATGAAGCTAAAAAGATAAAGCTCTCGGCGTTTATCAATCCCTGAGGGATGCGCCATGCATTCGACTTCATTAAGCATCGTTGGATTTGATTGTTATGAACATATAGAAGGAGAAAAAAGATTGGATTGCGCATGGAGAGGAGAAGATTCAGTTCATGAAGAACCCACAATGCGAAAAATAACAAATCGCACTAGAAGATTTTTTGATTAGGTAGACCACCTCGTACGGGTAGCTTGTGGACACGGAAACAACATGAAGGAAGAATTTGATAAAAGAAAGCGGGCAGAATGGTCCTCATGTGGTCCCCTCAAAGAAGCTACCACTCAACTAGCAGACCTAAAACTCCGTGCTCACCTTTCTGATTCAAGAAACTTTCTAATGCTCCGCTGGGCAGTAAAAACGAGAGCTCATGCTTCAGCCACGTCACGAGCTCAGATCCACCCAAAAAGCTCCTGAACGTTGTCATCTGAAAATTAACCAAAAGTAACCGTCTAGTCAGGATGCTTAGCTCAGATCTTCGAAGCCTATCTCATCATCGATTTTCAAGGGAACATAAATCGGTAGTCAAACACCTACAGGTGGGCCACATAATGAAAAAAACAGGCGAAAGATTGAAAAAGGAAGTGTAGTGTGGAAGCTCAGAGCTCGCATGCATCACCCGTGGACGACAACGCAAGCAATAGATGGACGGACTCGTGGGTAATATCAACCAACTGCTTTCGCGGAGGTGAACGATTTCAGGAGTACGAAACGTAAAGGTCACGCTGTTCGACCATCACGACAGACGATGCCAATGTGGGAGAGGTAAATAGAAAGATAAAGGATGAATCTCTGTGCTGACCAATTCCTGGGGGATGTGCCATGCATTCGACTTAATTAAGTATCGTTGGAGGTGATCAAATGAATATCTGGCCTTCGCAACGACTCTCGTTGACGTAATGATGTAACGGTAAAGTAGTCCTATCTTCCCTGCTATTCTTCCAAGCAGTCCTAGTACCAATTTGTCAATCTTGGAGGGATGAAAGACCTGGCAAGCCTAGGACGTCGAGATAAATCCCACTTATACTGCACAGTGTCTCTCTCCACTGAGCTACACGCGCCCTACGTGTGAGAGGTAGGAATTTAAATTGTGCTGCGGTTCGCAGTACCAGTGAAGACGGGCCATTCAAGTATCCAAATGAGTGAATATTTTTATGAAACGATCTACCCAGCGCACAGTTTTATTACTAAGTTTAATGTAACAGTCACTCGACGATCAACGGGACTACAGGTGATACAGGTGAATGTAACACAAACGGTGAAACCAAGAGATAAGAGAAATCAAACTGCGGAAACATCTCGTAGAAGATACAAAAATGTCATCTGAACCCATTCTTGAGGTAACCTTGCGTAGGGTCGCATGTAGTTTACATGAACTTCAAGACAGACTCCGCAAAAACGCTAGAGATGAAATGCAAAACAGGTGCGAACACCAACAAGTGAGGACCTTACCAATAACACCATTTCCTCAGCCGTTCTTTAGACAACAGGAGCCCAATAATGAAGTTGATGTAAAATTTCGGATACTTACGCATGAAACGTTCGAGGTCCTTAATCACTATCGCGCGAAAAGGTACAGCTCAAACCTCACGGAAGTGCAAAAACGCGGTATGTGAGAGGTACGAGAGCTGATTAGGTCAAAAACATAAGACTATCCGTTAGTGAAAAGGGTGGAGAGTTTGTCGTAATCCTCCATCACTTAGATGTTGAGATAACAAAAAAGCATCTTGAAGATGTGCTTCACTTTATCGCTCATCATCTAAGAAGGAGTTTAAAAATAAATACAGAAAATCGAACCACGAATAGGTCAAAATGGCAAGGGCTGGTGGTTTAGAACCATCAGTTATCTCTCAACTAAAAGTTGACTTACCACCATATCCCGTCTTGTACTTGCTTATAGTATCCAGCGATGATCTTGCGTCTACCAATGGACCATTGTGTGAGGTTAGACTAATCATTAGCTACGTAGACTGGCCAACGGATTGAATAACGTGGTTAATAAGCCTAATACTTACCCAGTAATTGAAGTATATTCCAGCCCATCTAACGAGCACCCAAATGTTCCTGGATCGCCTACATAACTCGCGATCCAACAGCGCGTATGTGATGGAGTCTGTCGACGTCATCACCCTCTATACAAACGTGTCGAATGATTGCGCAAAGCAAGCCATATTCGAACTCCTTATACAACGCGAAGGAGAGATGAACATGTATCGCTTCAAGATAGAGCAGTTGATGACACTCTTAAAAGAATGCTTGAGCTGCTCATTCTTCAGATGGTCCGGAAAGTATTACGCTCAAATAAGAGGGTTGGCAATGGGGCAGCGACTGGTGCCAAGTCTTGCAATTGCTTTTATGTCTAAAGTGGAAGCACCAGTGACCGTTCTCGGGCCACTACTCTACTATAGATATATAGATTACTGATTCATCCTTTGCTCAACACAAGAGGAAATGGCCAAATGTTTCGAGTTGTTGAATGAACAGTCAGAGTATGCCAAATTCACCCGAGAAAAACCGAAAGAAAACTGGCTTCTATTCCTGTACGTGCAAATTAACCTGTCCGAAAATGGCTACATTACGAAGTGGTACCGAAAGCCAAGTAGTAAAAACATCTTGGTTCATCTCTCCTCTCACCCCTCTCACACGAAAAGGGCGCTTGTAAGCAACATGTTTCGAACAGCAGCCAACGTGTGAACGGGAAAAGAGCAGAGAGAGGGGTCGCGAAACTTGGCACGGCAAATAGCCATTTCTAATGGTTACGAAACTGCAGCACAGGATAGGTACAGTAGAAACGCTAGCCCACCAAACGACAACTCTAGCGATAAAAAGGTCCCGTTTCTCTTACCCTTTATCTCAAATGATGTAAACGCAGCTATAAAACGCTGTTTAAGAAGGGTAGGTCTACAGAACTCGGTAAACGTAGTTGAAATGCCACCGAGTAATCTGAGGCGCCAGCTAGTTCGTAACCGCCTATGTGACCGTCTATGTGCAACGCAAAATTGCATAATTTGCCCTAATGGAAGAGACGGTGATTGCATGAGCTCAGGTACAGTTTAACTGATCTCATGTAAAGCGTGCGGAGACGAATAAATTGGCGACACGGGCAGACCGCTCTGCATCAAGAACACCTAGTCGGTAAATCTAAACTAAAACCGAATACTCCTCTAGGCACGCATAGGACCCGGAGACATAACGGGAAGACTTTGAAGTACGGGTCACAATCCTCGCTCAGGAATCGAGAACACAAGCGAGGAAACGAATCGAATGTGAAGAATGCTGGAATCCGCAGTGTAGATATGAAAAAAGGTTATATAAAATGAAAAAAAAATTAAAAAAGGAATCGAAAACACAAGCGCGCAAAACTCTCGAGGCGTTCTGGACTAATTCGAAAAATCCGAAAATGAACAGCGAGGAAGAATGCCTCATTATCACGCGTGATATTGGGCAGTATATAAGCCTGTTATTCTGATGGGAGCGACACATTACGCTTCCATGTGAATTCTGTGCGGTTGGTCTCCTCTCGACATACTCAGTGGAAGCCTCATAGAAAGCGGTGAGTGCGCAAAGTTGTGTTCTATGTGATAGAAATATTGGCTTAGCTTTATCTTTTACAGTACCCAGGATCGACTTTCTATTAACCTCAGCATTGAATTATGAATTCGTCCTTTTCTCTCTCAGCAATCGCGAGGTTGTTAAACAGCATACGTTTACTTCCATACAATAACACACATAAACGCAATCGTAGCTGACGTTCAGGCAGAATCGCCTTCTTCAGAGCCTGGAAGGGTACACTAACACGCAACTTACTAGGTCAAACACTTCAGCAGCACAAACAGAAAGATGAATATCTAAGCGATAATCACAAGACGGCTTTTCGAAAAAACCCACCGCTTTTTTTCATCTGTCTTCCACAGAGAAAGAACAGCCGCTCAGAGTCGCATATGGCTGACGACTGCAGCACCCCCCGTCAACGATCGATGCGAAGGTAAGGGGCGAGATCATGCGTGATCTCGAGACGTTTCTCCCTGCTATTCATTGTAGGATTTTTGGCATTTATCCAAAAAGCCTCGAGGAGTTTGCGCGTTGGTGTTTTAGTATCCCGTGCGAGGATAGCGACTTTTATATCAAAATCGTCTCCGTTATGCTTTCGTATCCTATGCGTCCGTAGTAGCATGCCTTGTCTTGCTTTTCGTTTGCCACTTAGGTGTTCTTTTATGCAGATACATAAAGGTCTATCCGTTTTGCC
Organism: Angiostrongylus cantonensis; assembly: GCA_009735665.1. Classification (NCBI taxonomy): domain Eukaryota; kingdom Metazoa; phylum Nematoda; class Chromadorea; order Rhabditida; family Metastrongylidae; genus Angiostrongylus; species Angiostrongylus cantonensis. The sequence goes on along the minus strand of MQTX01000290.1, from coordinate 191,400 downwards.
AATATATTCGTCTCCGCATGTACCACAAGAGATTAGGTATATCGCACCTGAACTCGTGCAGTCACCGTCGCTGCCATAAGGGCAGACTAGGCAGATTACTCGTCAAGTAGCGGTTACATGACAAAGTGGTAAAAAGCGAAAACCAAGTATCAAAAACATTCTGGTTCATTCCCTTTCTTGTCACCCTTCGCACACAAAGAGGGCGCTTGTGAGAAACATGTTTCAAACAGCCACCTCTGTGTGCACAAGTAGGGAACTAAGGGAAGAATCGTGCGACTTCTCAATAGCGATAAAACAAATGCAGCGGTGAAGCGATGCTTGAGAAAGGCAGATCTAGAGAAATCGGTGGCGATAATTGAAATACCACCGAATACTCTTCGTCGCCAGTTAGTTCGTAACCGCTTGTATGACCGTCTATGTGAAACACAAAATTGCGTAATTTGCCCTTTTGGCAAGGACGGTGATTGCATGAGTTCAGGTACGATATACCTGATCTCTTGCAAGGATTGCGGAGATGTATATATCGGCGAAACGGGCAGACCCTTGTGTATCCGTATAAAAGAACACCTAGATGGCAAACGAAAAGCAAGACAAGGGAAGCCAATAGGCGCGCATAGGATACCAAAGCATAGCGGAGACGATTTTGATATAAAACTCGCTATCCTCGCACGGGATACTAAAACACCAACGCGCAAACTTCTCGAGGTTCTTTGCATAAATGCCAAAAATCCTGCAATGAATAGCAGAGAGGAATGTCCCGAGATCACGCGTGATCTCGCCCCTTACCTTCGCATCGATCGTTGACGGGGGTGCTGTAGCCGTCAGCCATATGCGACTCTGAGCGGCTGTTCTTCCTCGGTGGAGGGCAGGTGGAAAAGCGGTGGGTTTTTTCGAGAAGCCGTAGATCTTGTAATTATCGCTCAGATTTTCATCTTTCTTTTTGTGCTGTTGAAGTGTTTGACCTAGTAAGTTGCGTGTTAGTGTACCCTTCCAGGCTCTGAAGAAGGCGATTCTGCCTGAACGTCAGCTACGATTGTGTTGCATGTGTGTTATTGCATGGAAGTAAACGTGTGCTGTTTAACAACTTCGCGATTGCTGAAAGAGAAAACGACGAATTCATTGAAATCTTGGTTTAGCGTTTTCTTTGTCTGGTTATGGAGGTGCTTAGCCGAATAGCTTGCTGCCAACCTGACCTCTCCAGGCTCTGAGGAAGGCGAAATCTGCCGAAACGTCGGCTAATTCGTGAATCACCTGTCACATATATCCACTGCAGCCCCGTTGATCGTCGAGTGAATCGAGCGGGCGCCAGTAAATCCTCCATCCTCCCTGCCGCGTGCAAGAGTAGCCCAGTGGGTTCTGCACGATTTAGGGAATCGTCGAGCACCATGTCCTTCTTCTAGGCTTTTCATGAAGAACTCTGACCACCGGGTCGGTGCTCTTTCTGCAGTACTTTTGATATCCCGAGGAATCCAGTCACTAACGGCTTTTGTCCATCAGTTATCATTCATACGCATTACGTGTCCGGCCCACCTCATCTTCGACTGTTTGGCGTATAGAACGGCATCGTTGATTTTCGATCGTTGATGTAGGTCGGAGTCTCGGATCCCATCCCTTACTTGTGTGAAACGGGATACTCCTAGCATCGTCCTTTCGACTACGCGTTCGATAACGCTGAGTGATCTTTCATCCTGCTTGCGTAGCGACCTGGTCTCTGACGCATAGGTTAGTGCAGGAAGAACCGTTGAGTCGAAAAGGTGGGCATGGAGTCGGGTGTTCTTTGTTCTCTGCACTACATCCTCGATGCTCTTGAAAGCTCCCCAAGCCGCTCGTTTCCTTCTGCTCAGCTCTGGAGCTAAATCGGTAATCATATTGATTTCCCAACCCAGAGAGACATAACTGGAGCATTAGGAGATATTCGTTCCGTTGAGCGCGAATGGGGCAAACCAAACCAATCCGTTCTTCATGAGCATCGTTTTTCTGAGATTTAGTCGAAGACCAATCTTTCCGCAGGCTCTATCAAAGTCGGCAAGCATAGGTTCCGTTTGGCTAATGTGTAGTGCTGTAAGGACGATGTCATCAGCAAGGAGGAGGTGATGTAACTGCCGACCATCGATTTTCGCTCCCACATTATCCCATTCCAGTGTTCGCGTGACATTCTGGAGGGTGGCTGTAAATAATTTTGGCGAGATTGTATCGCCTTGCCTAAATCCTCTTTTGACGTCAACGTTAATATCGATGTGGAATGGTGAAATTTTGGTTGTGAAATTTTTGTACAGCTCACGAAGAGCCTTTACGTGCTGAGTAGGTACTCCTTGGCTACCAAGGAATTGGCGAAGCTTCGGGGTCTTTACGAATGCTTTTCCCAGCCTCTGCAGCTTCGACCATTACTGCTGCTCTTCTTTCTTTAAGATCTTCTTTTATCGCCTGTCTGCATTGTTTCGCAAGCCCGGACGTTAGTTCGCGGTCGCCCGCAGCTCGTACGATTCCACGCTGGCGTATTAGCTCAAGAGTTTCTTGAGACAAACGTCTCTTGGTGAGCTTCGAGCTCTCAGCTTTAATGGCGCTAACGTGAAGATGTTCAATGAGCCGATCATATTCCTCGTCGATGTTGTCGACAATGACATCTTCCCAACAGCCGACTAATGAGTTCAATAAGTCTCTCTCAGAGTAGACATGGAGCTTATTATGTTGGAGGCTACTCCTAACCGCCTCCCATATACTTCCCTGTCACTTGATTGCAGGCTTTTGGCCGAGTTGACTCGTAGGATACAATCCGCATAAGGCGAAAACGCACTCACACACGCATGCATGAATACGCCTAGCAAATACAGAAAATGTGTGCCAAATCGGTGCAGCTGAAACAGGGCGTCCATCCCCTGGATCCACCTGCGTTTCAGGGAAGGAAAGGTCGCTTTTGGTCCGCGATTAACCCCCTATCCGCCACCTGGGGACACGCCACGTAGCCTCACGACTTACCGGCTCGAGATCCCTCATATGAGGGAGATCCGTGGTTATTGGTGAATAAAGAATAAAAATAACACCTCGCGTTTGCTCAACAAGAATACGAAGGATATAAAAATGCGTTTATCGATTACGATAAAAAAAATAATCTCAAAAATCTATCATGTTGGGCTGGAGTTGAAACACGCATTATGAACCATATGACATGAGCGTTATTGCGCTCGACGATCATCAATCCCGAACGAATTTTTCATGCAGTCGGCTTCATGAAGCATCCTTGAAGGCGAGTGAATACATGATAGGGCTATACTTGTGGCCCACCGATGAATAATGTCAGTTCTGTTACCCTTCTAAACAAGGCTGACACTAATTTACCAACGCACGAGATATTCATGCCTCGGTGAAGGCGGAGCACGGGTTCGAACCAAAGAATATGTGTTTATTGCAGGGCACACCTAAATACGGTGCCATACTCACCCCTGACCACATGCTACTATACAGTTTTTCTTAGATGCACTCTTTATTGCAAATTAATTTCACAAATTTCAAATATGAAACTCAGCGATGTATCTATCGTCCATTTGTCCCACAAAAGTGGGTAGTGATGAATAGAATAGCTGTACAACAGTGAGCAAACAAATGCACTGCAACAAATGCATCCAGGCATTCCACGTCATCTGAGTATTTCCCCGCAATAGTCATGACCATGCCGCTTGATACTGTTGGAAGTAATTGGCGCCCTCCTCTTTTGCCTAAAATGTGAATAACCATTCGACAGCTCGAAGATCGCCGACAGAACATAATTGTATCCCACGAAGGTATTTGTAGTATTATTTGTATTATTATTTGTACTTCTATTTCTATAGTTGTATTATTTTGTTAAAAATATTCTTTAAAGAAAACAACGTGCAGTGTGACCGAGGACCATGGTCGTAGCAATTGTAAGCGAAAAGATTGAAAGCGATGACAAGACCTACATCGATTTTCAACTGGTTCCCTTCGAATCCTACAATTTTGTCGACACCATCCAATGAACCTTCATGATAATGAGGAAAACCTAAATACGGTATGGGAACAATAAAGTATCGAAAAGTCTTTAAATTGTCTAAGACCAGACAATTGGCATGTCACATTGATTCTTCACAGGACAGACATACATATTTTTCTTGCAACGTTCTTCAAGCTCATCTAAAAAATGAAAAGGCAACAGGTATTGTAAAAGTTTAGCAATGAATAGAGATTCATTTGAACGGCTAAAGGTCGGCACCGCAAGCTTACTGTTGAGATGACGTGGATCAAAACCGGAGTTGATAATTTTCGTCGTCGTCCACGCACCGACATCAAGCTTTGATGAAGACGAAGCCGGAGCGTTCTATACGGACTTGAAGAATTCTACAGGAAAGGCAATGCATTCTTTAAGGTCATCATTGGCATATTCAACGCTAAGATCGGTCCAGGAAAACGTTCGAAAGGCGTCACATTGAGATCCACGGATTGGAGTGGAACGAAGATGAAGAGCCGCTTCAGAGTTTATCACGACGACCATGACCAGTAACTCGCAGATGCCTATTCCTGACGATGGACGCCATAGCCTCCTAATGGAGACTATCATAATCAAATGGACCACATCACGGCAAATCTAAGGCTTTTTTAATCGATGGAACAGTTTTCTCTCTTTCTTTCTCTGCACGGAATTGAGCGATCCCTTCCTTCCGGCAAGATTCCTTTTTTCGCAGAAAGAACCAAATGTCATGAAATAATAGAAAAACAGATCCCAAAACTACCATGGACTGGGATTTATTTAGTTCACTATTCGCGTGCGGTGAAAGCTAAGAGCTAAAAGATCACGAATGCATGCCTGCTTCCAGAAACACCCAAGCTAATAGAACCCAGTTAAACTGAGGCCGTAGCTGAAATCACAATGTTTTACCTTTTATTTTCTGCCTACTACAATTTTCACGGCAGGTTATTGCCGATGTGGGCTCCCCAGATCAAGCCCGTAGACGGATGATTACTGACGGCAAAAAGATCGATAGAACTAGTTGAGAGACAGGCAAAACGAAGGACGCGCATGGTGTGGTGGTGAACGTGTTACTCCCCGGAAAAGACAACAGTGCGTTCGTTCCCCACTATAGACACCTGCGGTCCAGAAATTTGCAAAGATCTCAGCAACGCTGTGGTTGTACTTCGCTCAATAACCTGCCGTGAAAATTGTGGTAGGCAGGAAATAAAAGCTAAACAAAGCTGTTATTCATTGGAAGACCGGCGAAACCGTACAACTGTTTGACGAGTATGACCTCCACCACATAGGCAAGTACCACCCAATCTGGTTGCTGCCTACCATCTATAGACTCTTCACTGGATTCATCCTAGACGAGAATGGCACAAGATTAGACGAAGGAGAGCTATATGAGCAACCAGACTATCGAAAACGATCCAGTGCGACACACCGTATTCAAAAAGAAGCCAGACTCAGCAATGTATCTTAAGAGTATACAAGGGCTTTTTTTGTAGCTTTCATCCATCTGAAGAAAGCTCTCCATACAGTTGAGTCAAAAACATGAATCGTGTAGGTTTGAACAACCAAAATATCACCATTCTACAGCGACGTCAACATTGATGCATCAAAAAAGGGGTTAGGCATAGCAACATCACCAGTCTAAAAATTATTTGCCGTCCACATTGGGAGTATCATGCAAACACTAGAATGGGGCAATTAATAAAGTTTGTGGAAAGATTGGTATTGGAGTAAATGCCACAAAAACAATGTTCATGAACAATGGATTGATTTCCTATGCATGTTCATACTCAATGGAACGAATGCTCCCGAATGCTCCAGCTTCGTCTATCCAGATCGTGAAGTCAGTATGATGGACGACTTTTCCCAGGAACAAGATGAAAGACCACTCTCCGTTGTCTGAAAAAAACATCAAGAGGACGGTGCTAGAAGTACCTCGCATCATTTAAGTGAGAGGGGGCCCCGACCAACGTCAACGATGGAAAAACAGATAAGGCGTTATTACAGGACAAATTTTCGAGAGTCAAGTGCGCTGGACACGTGGTGCGCATGAACAAATGGAGTCCGCTCGAATCACTCAACGATCAGTGGCACATTCGTGGACACAGGTGAATGGCATGGCACACTAAAAATCTTTGGCAGATGACTGCACGGAAACACGCGAAAGTCTCAATTCGTGATTAAGTTATGCTGGTGTAGGCCAATTTTTGGCAAATCAGAAGTCTGGTACTCTCACCTTGCTTGTTCACCGAAAGCTCATTCTTAGATGTTTTTGTTCACCGTGAACGAGAAAAGGAGAAAGGTTTGACATTAATCAATCAATTGAGTATGCGCCATGCATTCGGCTCCATGCGCAGCATCGCGGAAGTAAGTCTATATATTTGATTCATGCGGTTATTTGATACTCGCGAGTGGGTGTCGACTGAGCGACTTTATCCTTTCAAACCGGTCTTCAAGCAATTCGCGAGCTCCGGAGAGAAGGGATGACTGGTTGACACAAGGTGGATGGAACCAGAAACTACTAAATTATGGCACGGTATTCCAAACCACTAAGCTCCCTGTGACCAGGGCACATTAAGCAGTTGAATTCTGCACTCAACATTACAAAGTAGGAGCGAACAAGAAAAGGAGGAAAAGAAACAATGTTGTTTCAGACAACTCACATGTACTGAAACATCGCTTGAATGCCATATTAATTCTACTATTGTAGTAGAAGAGAACGATCGAAACGGTAGTAGGAACGAGAGAAATGCATAGATTAAAAATAAAGCCGAAAATTTTCTCCATAATGGGAACTTTTATCTCCCTGAAATGTAGAGAAATATTTCATCGAGTGGGCATTGAGCGCGTTAAAAGTGGTACGCAGGCCGTGAATTATAGTATGGCGACGACCAAGGGGAAACCGCATATTTTGGTCAGAAGTATCTTGCTCTGACAAAAGTTTTGGATTTATTAGCATTGTTTCTCATTTCACACGCCAATCGGTGCGGAAGTTTCATTCAACAATCGATATGGGATAAATAAAAGGATAAAGCTCTTGGTGTTGATCAATACCTGAGAAATGCACTATGTATTCGACTTCGTTAAACATCGTTTGGACGTGATTGAATACATATCTGGCCTTTACAATGGCTCGCGGTGGCTTACCGACTTATCGAGCCAGTGCTGCTATCCTCCCAGACAAGTCTGGTACCAATTTCCCGACCCCGGAGGAATGGAAGGCTTGGTGGGTCATGAGCGCGGAGATCGATTCCACGTGAGTGTTGCAGGGGGCCTCCGACCACTGCGCCACACACACTCCTTCGATACGGAATACGGTACGAAAAATGTGCATTTTCTATAAAGAGCGAAACTCACATGAAATACATAGTCAACATGACTGCTGTCCAACCGGTGAGAATCTGGCCGAATAAGATCGACATAAATCGAAATAGCCACATCGCTGTTTCAACGTTTTCTCTAATCTATAAGAAACCGTTTCCCTTATTCACATCTCAAACTCATCTTTTCTTCTTGTTTAACCCTTTTTTTAAGTCCACTTATTTTTTTTTGCTAAATATAAAAGAGCCACCCCAAGTACTTCATCTCTGGACAAATACGTGAATACGCCGTTCGCTGAGTGCGAGTTTGCAAAATTCTTCATGGAAGGGTTCTCTTTTCGTAAAACCACAAGCGTAGAGAACTGTTTCTCATGGATCAGCTCAAGATCTGTTTTGAACAACCTATCGGTTGAACAGAAAAACTTGCGACGAAATGAATGGTTGGAAACTCCGTGCAATGAAGTCGACACGTAAAGTTTTTTTATTTGTTAAAGGGTGAGAGATTCGTTTGACTGTGGTCCGTTTTTTCTGTTGCACCATTTTTAGACCATTGTCAGAAATTATAGCTTCGCTTTGCGGTTTCCAAAGGGATGGAAACTTGGCAAGCCCTAGGCACTGGATCGAACCAGACTCTGAGCACTGTGGAGCAGCTCTAACCATTGCAGTACACGCATCCGTTGTGTGTAGAATCCTCGTTTTTTCTTTTTTTTTGGTTTGAGAGAGCACTTGAGGAAGTTCGTTTAAAACTGAAGCTATTTCTATGGAAACGTTTGCAAAGGTACAAAATGTTCGATATAACCAGGTAAACACGGTAAGTGTTATTTTCGAAAAGTTTTCCTAGTTCGTTAACAAAAAATGAAAAGAAGTGTTAGTGAGGTAATGTATAACTTTTATTAACATCCAATTATTCTTTTATGGTAGGGGAATATGCAGCATAAATCCACAGTGATGCTGAGATTATTGCAACATTTGGGTCCTTCCGTTCCGATCTCATCCAATGGTCCCACTTATGCAAATATCTCAGCATCATTGTGGACGTAAAAGGATAAAGCTCTGTTTATGATTATATTTTCTCATAAGTCGTGCTTCCGTCATAAATTTTAAATGAGCATCTCGTGTAGCCTGGATAACATACGGCTATTTTTGAGTTAAAAGTAAGCAGCACAAGTGATTCACACGAGAAAAACTACTTGATCAGAAACTATTGCTTAAAGCTAAAAAGCTCTCTGCATGGATCAATCCCTGAGTTATGCGCCATGCATGTGACTTTATTGAGCACCGTTTGGAGGTGATTGAATGCATATCTGGCCTTTATAATGACTCGCCGTGGCCTACCGATGTACCGAGCCAGTGGCTATCCTCCCTGACAAGTCTGGTACCAACTTGCCGACCTCGGGGGGATAGAAGGCTTGGTGGGCCATGAGCGCAGGAATCGATTCCACGTGTGTGTTGCAGGGCTCCTCCGACCACTGGGCCACACGAACTCTAGATATTTCATATAGTAATCATTTTCTACTACTAGATGGTTAAAACAAATTCTTTGCTATAATTCTCCAGTGCTCTCCTCCCACAAATCTTCTAACTCTCAACAATTTATCTATTTTTGTCGAAAAAGCAATAATTGGGATGTTGAAGTCGCGTACGACTTCACGACTATTGGGCCTCCGGGAAATCTACGGTGGTCGTGTAGGTGTCGGGTCTCATTTGAGGACTTCACTTTCTCGCTTTCAAGTTAGATAATACAGCACCCTCGTAGGTTACCTGATAATTGTGCGATATGTCCAGCACTCCTCGATTCTTTCTCCATAGCGCTAAATTACTTCGGCGAATGTACACAATGGTCTAAATTCTTCAGTTACCGATGTGAAGGGTAGCGAGTCAATGAAAATGATTACTTATACTTATACACTATATGATTACTTAGCAACGACACTGTATTTCTTATCGTAATTAGTCGAACTCGTCACAGATAATGGTGTATTTCCTACCGTAATTGAAACGGCCGACACTATCAAATACGAACAGCCGGCGAGAATTGGGGAAGTTGTAGTACAGTATGGTAAAAAAGCGATGAAGAATGAGTATATTAGCTAAAATAATTCGAGTTTAGAAAAATATTAAATAAAGCGCCAAGGGATAAAAAGCAACTTCCTTGATCAGATCGCAGCACAAAAATTTACACAGAAAATAATCATGTTTACTGTTTAAGTTCTTTTCCTATTGTGATTCTGTAATCATTTCAATAATCTTTACGATTAATTTAAATGAAGAACAAACAGCTGCTAACCATGCAGAAAATCGAGAATAATAATAGACACGTGTTCCTCTCTTTTTCGTAGGTTTTCGACCTCATGACAGCCAGTAGTCTTTCGCATGCCAGTAAAAGTGGATGGTGACAAACTAAAAGTTCAAGTATCTATAGAAACCGTATTTCAGATGTTCATTTCCTCTGATGGAGAAGTAATCGTCGTTTTTGCCAATTGGATTGTTCTCCCTCAATGGCTTAGTGAGAAACCGTGCTGATGTGGCACTGATGATCGGTGTACCACAAGGCAAGAAGATTAGGAAGAGTAAGTTAAGTTAAGTTAAAAAGAAATCGAATAAGGTTTATCATAGGATTCATAAAATTTACCTACGCATTCGTTAATACCGTAAGTTAAGATCGACGATATGACCTAAGAATATTATCCAAACCCAAGAATGCCCCAATTTTTTTATCCAACATACTGGATATGATGCAAAATCATAATTGAAAAAACCACAAAACTTTCTTGGAAAGCCTGAAACGATAAAGTTAGAGAAGAACTAATAGGAACTGGAAGAACCCCTCGTCACTGTCAGCTTCAGCTATGAAGTAAGTAGAGAGAAGAGAGGCTGAAAAGAAGCCAAACCAAAGGCCTCGGTTGGTGTGGTGAATAGCACGCGTGCCGCCAGTAAAGAAAACTGTGGATTCGAACCCCAAAGGCCTCTTCATGGTTATACTTCATTTCGCACCCTGCCATGAAAAGCATAGGAGTGAGAAGCACAGAAAGAAAAAGGCGAATAAAAAAATTAGAAGAAAGATATTGTAGCGTCACATACCTGTATAAACACCGCCAATCCATACGGTTCGCCATACATCTACCACTTTCGGAACTACTCGTTCAATTGGAGTGGCCAATTCTTGTATGAGCATACATGTCCTGATCGCTGATGTGATAATACAAGATATCATAAAACTGTTTAAGACGACCATTAGATTAAAATGTATTGATCGTATTCTAGACAATACAGTAACGAATATGGCAGAAATGATGAAGCCTTGTATTTGTAGTATTATTTCAATGATACGAAACACAACGTTAAGGTTGATTACCGTCGACGGAGCCACTGCATGAAGGACTTCCATTGTCTTTAAGCTTCTAGAATATAAAAAACTGATTTCAAAATTTGGTGAATCCCAGATTTGAAAGCGTAAGTGTCGTCGAACAAAGGATAGGAAAGAATTGAAAAAATTCATGCAGGTTTCGATCATGAGACAAAATAAAGATGTTAGTATAGTAATAAGGACATGATTTAGCATATGAACAACTTGGTTAGCGGACCGAGCGGAAAATTCACCGCCGTCCTAGAGGAATCCTGTTCGTAAGGCAATGGATTTCCATTTCCCGGATCCAGGACGGTTGGCGACCGCCTCTGCTGACTCGGGAGCGCTCTTGTAGTTCTACCTCGGGACTTCAAGATTCCTCAAAGAATCAAGGTCGGCCACCACTCAATAAACTTAGATGGAATCAAGACGACAAATCGTCATGTCACCATGAAATCCACCTCTGATTCTAGCCACTTCTACCGAAGAGGACGAAAAATGTTACGTGTAGAAGTTCTAGAACCTGACTGATATTTGAAGGACGGCAAAGTACCCAAGGTACGTATAGAACTGCTAGAATCTGAAGGATATGCGAAGGATGGCAAAGTACCCAAGACACGAACAGAAGTGTTAAAATCTAAACGACATGTGAAGGATGACAAAGTAACCAAGTACTTTTCACTTTTCTACATATATCTGTCTACAATATCTAGTGTCTATCAGAATCTTTGAAAAGTCGCCTCGAATATGGTCAGCCCCATATCACAGAGGCTAGGTGATTTTGCTGCTGTCCGTCCAATTCACCAGAAGATTAAATAGGTAGTCAATTTCTCACAGGGTTTTGCAAAGTCATCGTAAAAAGTGCGATTTTTTGCAGACCATAGATATCAGACAATAAAATGGAATAGCAGTAGTTAAACGATAAGTAGATCCAAATGGGAAAACGTTATAAACAAATCAAGTACAAAGGCGAATTAAAAGAGACCTGTAAAATATTCAATGCCTTTTGATATCCTTCTAGCATTTAATACATTATTTATTCACTCTTCTATTTATTTATCTGACCTTACTTCACCCTTACCTAAATGTTTGGCTTCTAGGGCCTTGATTTTCTCACATATGTAGTCGAATGCAGGTCGAGGTGATTCTACCTGGAATTCTGAGGTTGTACTATTACAGTAATTCCCGGTTTCCACAATAGAGGTAATATCTGCCCTTTGTAGATGGAAGAAAGCCATCCTTAGACGAGTTTGGTAGCAAGTTGCCAGTCTCGGAGGAATGAGAGGCTTGGTTTTCCACGGCGTGGTCGACAGAGCGACCACACACGTGCTTTATGGGACGGCTTCTCTAACCACAGCGCTTTTCAGTCCCTTTTAATACATTCAGTATTCCAAGACTGGACGGCGAAAAAAAAACGTTTCGGTGCCTGAAGGATATAAAATACAGAAACGCAACAGTATTTTAGAAAGGGAAAGAATGAAAAATCAGAAGTAAAAATGAATGTCTCGAAGGAACACTATTCTGTGAAATATGGATGATTTGAAGCAGTTGATCGATAACAAGACTCTAAAGATATAAGGTATAAAAGATATATAAAGGTACAATTGAAGCATAATGAATGATCTAAGCAGGTTTTATGACGCGAGCGTTGGTTGAGCATCTGTTGGAGTACGATCGCTGCGAGCATTTCGGGAAGGAGCCACATTTCGTGGCTGTTCTTGCGTCGAGCACTTACGGTGTTTTGTCACTAATTCACGAAGAATTCTGTATATGTATATATATATATATATATGGGTGCGTGTGGCGCAGTGGTTGGAGGCGCTTGGCAACACACACGTGGGATCGATCCCCGCGCCCATAGCCCACCAAGCCTTTCCTCACTCCGCGGTCGGCATATTGGAAGCAAACTTCTCTGGGAGGATAGCAGCACTGGTTCGATACATCGGTAAGCCACCGCAAGTCATTGTTGTAATGGCCAGATATGCATTCATTCATCTCCAAGCGATACTTAATGACGTGGAACACATGGCGCATCCAATAGGGATTGATCAGTGCCGAGTTCTTTTTAAATATACATACACCCACACCCACATTAACACACACAAATACACACACAAACACACAATTTTTCATCACAAGAAGCGCAATGTGGGTGTTTCTCGTCTCGATCTTGCTTTTATCTGTACGCACACATACGCACATAAACACGTACACATACACACACACGTACACATACACATATACGCACATGCATGTACACGTATACACACATACACACACATGCACACATACACACACATACACACAAACATGCACACATTCACACACATACACATACACGTACACACACATACGCACACATACACACAAGCACACATTCACACACATACACACATACACACATGCACGCACACATACACACATGCACACATTCACACACGTACACATACACACAACACACACACACACACACACACACACACACACACACACACACACAATTATTCATCACGAGAAGCGCAATGTGGGTGTTTCTCGTCTCCACCTTGCTTTTATATGGGTTAATCTGCAGGCTTAACATGTTATGGTGCTCACAGCAACGCATAATGACTAAGATTTTATCGCGGTGTTGTCTCGCTAGAAGCTCGCTAGTAGTAATACCGAGAGTAGAATAGTACACTACTCTAATCCAATTTCTATGCCGCTCGTATCTACAAACGAGGAATAATATCGTTTAATTTGATTTTTTCATTCTTTATTCATGAATAAGCCGACATTTCGGCGGATTTCGCCTTCCTCAGAGTCTGGAAAGCTCAAGTTGACAGCAATCTATTCGGCCAAACATCTCCATAACCAAACAGAGAAAGAGAAACACCAAGCCAGGATTTCAATCACATAGAACACAGCTTTGCACACTCACCGCTTTCTATGTGGCTTCCACTGAGTATGTCCTGTGGAGACCAACTGCACAGAATTCACATGGAAGAGTAATGTTCTCCTCGCATTAGAATAACAGGCTTATATGCTGCCCAGTGTCACGCGTGATAATGAGGCATTCATTCCTAAGGTTTACTTTCGGATTTCTGGAATTAATCCAGAACTCCTCGAGAGTTTTGCGCGCTTATGTTCTCGATTCCTGTGCGAGGATCGTGACCCGTACTTCAAAGTTTTCCCCATTCTGTCTTTGGGTCCTATGCGTGCCTAGTGGAGCATTTGGCTTACGTTTACCGACTAGGTGTTCTTTTATGCGGACATAGAGGGGTCTGTCCATTTCGCCAATGTATTCGTCTTCGCACGCATTACAGGTGATCAAATTAACTGTACCCACTCTCATGCAATCACCGTCTCTACCATTAGGACAAATTATGCAATTTTGCTTTGCATATAGACGGTCATATGGCCGGTTACAAACTAGCTTGCGCCTAAGAGTACTCGTGGCATTTCAACTACGTTAACCCAATAACATTCATGTTGTCAATCCGTCAGTAAAGAGCAAAAGGGCAGATCGGCAGGTGTGGAAAAAACCGTTTTAAGTACTTCATTAAGGATAGAAAAGAAAAAGAAAAAACACAGCATTCGGCGTTGATTACTCCTTTAGGGATTTGTCAAGCATTCGATTCCATTCGTAAGCATTCGAGACTGGATGCTTATACAAACTACACAAATTTTTTCCAGTGAAATATCGATGCATCGCATGTTTTTTACCCTTTCAGACACAATTTGCGGATCCCGAAGAAATGAGAGCTGTTCTCCTGGAGCACGGTGTGAAAGCAGCCACTAAACGGGAATACAGGGCGCCTCTAATTATTACGCCACATGCGCGCGCCCTGGTGTTAATGAGATCTTCTGAGACTGTACTATCAAACTTGTATTTCTTAGCCAAGCATCAACAGAATCCATGTGCACATAGTACAAGTAGAGGGCCAGATATTCTTAAAACTCATCTTTTACTCATAACTTGCGAACCCTTTGCTACTTACCGAGTTCACAATCCTTACTTGAGTGAGATTCACCTCACTCCTGTGCTTTACTCCATTAACAGTTCATCCATTGTCCCACTGTGGAGCTAAGATCCATACGTTTATGATTATTATATGAGATGAGTCGAAGACAGATATACGAGGAATTCCACTAGGATGAAACAGTCTTTAATTCATGTGAACATTCATCCGAGACAAGAACACCGCTTATGAGATTAGATGAGGTGAGGGTGGCTCCTACAGGGAAAATGACAGAGTAGCACGGAGTGGGTTTCTTAAAGGAAATTATCTACACCAAGATCGGTCACTGCTTGTTCGTAGCCAACTACAGCCTATCGATTCTACTGTAAAGATCTGTAAAACAGAAAGTTAAATCGGCAGAACTCAAGACGATGGTAACGAGCCGCCACCATGACGGAAAGTCACGGGGAGATCATAAACACAGGTGGGAGGTGTTGGTTTGGCCAGAATTCGTGAAATCAAGCTGTTAAGCTCAGCCTACAATTGGTCTTACACCGATCACAAACATTTAGCGCAGTGTACAGAAGAAAACGCGAACTTCTGTCCTTAGTCATTAACGTTAGACTTAAGCGGAAAATTATGCTTATCGTCCGATTAGGCATCTATAGAGCATCTATAGTGGTCAGATATCCCCTATAGTGTAGTTAGATCTTTAGTCTGGCTCCGCAGATCGGTAAATTGTCACCATACTTGTCTGAGAGGATAAAATAACTTCTTCGATACAGTGGTATGCCCTCAAAAGGTACTGTATAAGTCAAACATACTCAAGCACTTTTACAATGTTGCTAGTGAAAACAAATGCATGGCATATCACCAAGAATTGGTGAACGCTGACCTTTATCGTGTGATCTGTGCAAATGCTCAAAACCATGTAAGAAGGCCATTCTTGGAAGAGCTCGCGCTGCAGCCAATACAAAACTCCGCCTCGGACGAGTTTTCCTACATCATGCGTAATGCTGACGTCGGTTTCGACATCTTTTGAACCACCACATGCTTTTTCCTTAACAACGGTGATCTATGTGGTCATTTAATGTACTGATCGTTTTCTATACAGTCCTACTGGTATTGATTTTCGGAGGTACGTCCTGTGGTTTCTTTAGCTACTTCCCGCCCATACGTATATGATTTGTCTCTACTAGAATTTTTCCGTAGATACGTCGAATATTTTATTAAGTCGGTGTCTTTAGTACTTTCTGGGATCAACGTCGAATCAATAAAGCTTACGCTGGCTAGGTTCTTAA
Source organism: Angiostrongylus cantonensis (assembly GCA_009735665.1). Lineage (NCBI taxonomy): Eukaryota > Metazoa > Nematoda > Chromadorea > Rhabditida > Metastrongylidae > Angiostrongylus > Angiostrongylus cantonensis. The sequence continues at coordinate 175,513 of MQTX01000290.1, read as the reverse complement.
TATTTCAGAAAAAGGAACAGTTTAAATGGGTCGTTAGAACCCAATATCATTGCATCATATTGTAATGGTAATGCAATCGCCCTTTATGATTTAAATGAAGCTTTTTCCCGTTTGTATTCTGCACTTTAAGGTTATTTACTGACATTTCCTCTTTCCAGATTGTGTCGACGAACGAGTGCTTCTACGGGATGTGAGTACAATCACATTAAAAGAAGGCCAGTACACAACAGGTTCGGCTATGTCGTGTACTTACGTCTACCCTTTGAATTTTTTTTATAGCGAGTTTGTTTTTCTAACAGTTAATATATCCCTGCGATAATTGTTAGGCTTTCTACCGTCTGTGTTCTTAATGGTGATCCCATATTTTGATGATTTCCTCCCACATGGTGAACTGTAATGAACATTTGAGTGCTTATCCCTGACCCAATTACAGCATTTCGTGAAGGAGCTATGTTGCAAGGTGTAGACATTTTTCTTTGTTCTTCAGAAATCGTTCTTTTCTAGTAGAATACGTTGAACGACTATCGTAGAGAGTCTGCAGAGAACTGTCTGAGGCGCCCAGCGATTGATACACTTGGGATTGATCCCACGTCCACCAAGCCTTCCATCGGTCCCGTGTCGGCAAATTGGTACCAGACCTGTCTGGGAGGATAGCAACACTGGCTCGATGTAGGTAGACCACTGCGAGTCATCGTAACCGCCAGAATTCCATTCAATCACCTCCAACGATGCTCGATGAAGTCGAATGTATGGCCCATCCCTCAGAGATTGATCAACGTCGAGAGCTTTATCCTTTATCCTTTCATTAGTTAAAAGGAGATTGTGTTTATGCTTATTCGTTTCTAAAAACGGGGTGTCCAAACATCTAAATAAGTTTTTTTTATCTGTTGTTGAAACTGTATAGAATTGTGAGGTAACTATGTCTACAGTAAGCAGTTAGTGATTTACCTGCTTTCGTGTGCTAGCAAATTTGCTTTGCTTCAGGACGTCGAGTAGCGCCAGTACCTCAGCTGAAATGCGTTGGAGGTGGTGCCTGTTATAAATACCAACCAAGATTCGTACAGTGCGTTAAGCAAGGATATGATGGTTCCGATTACCAGTGGAAATGCACTGCAGACATGCCTCGTCAATATAAGTTCGGAATGGTTTGTATGATTGCTGTATCGAAATATGTAGATATTAAGGGGCTTATGTACATAGCTACCTCAATAGTTAGGCTTGTTTGATGACTGATTACCCGAGTGAAAGCGTGTGAAGCCAGAGCTCAGGACTTGCAAGAACCGCTGATCTTTTTGCGTTGTTGGTTCTTATAATCTGCAGAAGTGTCGATTGTTAAATCATCTAATCTACGTCCAGCATCAGGACATCTATGGAAATCATCGGCGCCTCGGTACGTGCACCCTCCTTCCCCACAAAATGGCTTTCTTTTGCGATTTGTAAGGTTCTTATGTCATTTAGTTGATTAATCGTCATTTCAATACGTCTAATCCTCTGTTGATTCATGTATGAAAGGTGATCGTTGGTTGGCTTAGAAATAAACCAGACCAGAGGAGTTTACAAATGTTAAATAAATAGAATGCATGACCATTCAGGTTTATGGCTGAAACAGGGTTAATTTTTCAATCTTTCATGTCTTTTTGGGATATACTCTACCTAGGATTATTTTTTGTCCAGATTTCCCTCTACCAAAACTTTCTTTGTGGCCATCTTTGGAAGATATGTGTACTTTACACTTTTCATGGTTCAGTTCATTTTTTTAAGTGATAGCAGCTAGCTTCATGTAGTTTCAGGTAACTGTAACCTGTGAAGGTTATAATTATCCAGATGACCCTTATATCCTCAAAGGAAGCTGTGGTGTGGGTTGATTCGGAAGCATTTAGTTTCTATCTACTGTTGTTTCTTGTTTTCGTATCGTAATGATTCTCTTTCGTTATAGCTGGAATACGAACTGGAATACGCTGAATCGGCAAGGGAGGTCGGAAGGAGCAAAACGAAGTGGCCTTCTTTGTTTTTTTGGCCTCGTTGGTGAGTAGTACCTACATTGGCCATCGTCACTAGTGTTTGTATGTTGAAGGTTTAGTAGTGTTCAGGTTAACGTCGGAGAACATAGTAAACGTGATTGTCGTACTCTTCATTATCTATGTGATATACTCCATGTTATCTAGCTCGGGGAGTCCAGGACGCACCACACCGCGATATGGGCAAGTTTAGAAAATATCACATATGTTGTTTATAAGGGATTTGTTATGGAAAATATTTGGAATGTAAGCAATCTCTCTGCGATCCATAAATTTTGTACCGCTGGCTATTGATTAGGGATTTAGTGATATATTTATTTTCTGATGAGGTATTAGCACTCTGTTTAGCACAGCTCCATATACTTCACATGTTTAATCTTCTACATTTTGTAATGTATAAAATATGAAAAGGACGCGTGTAGCGCAGTGGTTGGAGGCGCCCTAAAGTACACATGGGATCGATCAACGCTCCCAAGGCTCTCTAAGCCTTCAATCCCTCCGGGCTCGGAAAATTGGTGTCAGACTTGCTTCGGAGGATAACAACACTGGCTCGATACATCGGCCGGCCACCTCTAGTCATTTTAAAGGCTTTATATGCATTCAGTTCCTCCGACGTTGCTTACTGAAGTCGAGTGCATGGCACATCCTTCAGGGATTGATCAATGCCGAGAGCGTTATCCTTTATAAGATCTGGTATGGTTCCATTGATAGTAGTTCGTTTATTTTTAGAAAGGCGAGATGTGTCATTATTACACAGGAATATAGCGTTAGAAAAGGCTCATTGCCATTTCGTGTTAGGACCTCGCTTTCATATTTATTGATGCGTAATTCATTAAGGGAGATGGAATCAGCTGTATTCGATGAAATATACTAGTTGTTAGAATTTTAGACGTTGTGGTCTTACACGCATGAACTAGGCGTGGGTCTCTTTGGTGTATGTCTCAATTTATAGATGTAATTTTCTTAAAAGGCAGGCATGTGTAGTGGTGGGTTGTAGTTGTCTACCCGGTGGTATACGCAGCAGGTTAGTCCTGATTTGATCAGTCTTGGCATAACACCCTTAAACCTTTTGTGATTTGTGAAGGATGTTAGTCGATAGTCTACTGGTTAATTAATCAGCATTTGTTTTGTTTTATGGGCGACCATTTAATTTGTTCAGCATAGAACTTTGTATTGCTGTGGCAGTTGGATCTGTTACCTAGTTTAATGTCAAAATATTGTGCAGTAATTTCACATGTAAGTGGCATATTGTGCCTTATTTTCACTACATACGCAATGAGGATGTTGTGTTGTTACATAGATTATAGGAAGCGTATGCATTATTATATTTTTCACACATGCTAGTTATTCTAGCATCACGAAGTGTTTTAGATGGTTCGGAGGTGGCTTTGATGGCGGGCCAGGGTTTGGAGGTGGTTATCCTGGTGCGCACCCTCGCCCAAGCGCTCCACCAAGTTACGAAGATACTATGGGTTTCAAAAGTGCTTATTCAACACCATCAAGCAGTAGTGGTCCAGGATTCTGGACGGGAGCTGGCTTAGGAGCACTTGGAGGATATCTTTTCGGAAGAAATACGTAAGCCGATTGTCGAGCTGTTGCTATATTGCCTCGTCTGATTTATAAATTACTCAGGAATTCTTCGCCAAATGGATTTAGACGTGCAGACGAGCACTTTGTAAGGACCACCGATGCAAATTATGCTGATTTTGATCAACCCAGTTCTTCGGAAATGAGAGAAAGTACTGGTAAGCTGCTTTACACTTTTATTGTTTGTTCTGTAAGGGTTTGAAACATCACTCATTGTTATGTATGCAGTTTGATGAAAGTCTGTCCACAAATAGTTTTTCTTCTACATTAGAACACTCCCATTATTATTAATGGTTTCGCAAATCAGTTTGGCAAATAAAATCGTACTATTGGAAGTCATTTTAGGTTTTGGTGGCACGAGACGACGATGAAAGAGCGGATCGTACTATGTGCAGTGTACTTAAAACGTTTTATTGTATGGATGTTGCTTTTAAAAATGGTTATCATGTTAATTGTTGTGTACCATGTGAATAGAAAACTTTTAATGAATGCGTAGTAATTCTTCGTTACGTACGACGTTTGTACAGTACTCTTGATTTTGTTTGTTTATGCATTTCGTTAGTGTATTAGTGATGTTTGTACGATGATGAGAGCTCTTATAAAGCGCTACCAGTTATTGACAATACGCCGAGAGGAACCCATAGAGGAACTACTTATATATCACCGACATACCGACGTGAGTAGCTTTCCACTCATGCATGGCAGGGCATCGTAACCTGCGTGGGGTTATGTTCATTTTTTTGCGGATTTTGTTTTTCTATTCGCCCGCTTGTTTATCAAAAGCAGATCATTGTAACTCCCATATCCGACTTTCTATTAACTTCGCCATTGATGGAATAATTCTTTCTACTTCTGTTTAGCAAACACGAGGTGTTATTTTATTTGTTTATTTACGTACAAGCTGACGTTTCGGCGAATTTCGCCTTCCTCAGAGCCTGGGAAGGTCACGTTGACTGCAATCTACATGGCTTCCATAACCAAACAGAAAATGCTAAACCAAAATTTCAATCACATTGAACACATAGTCTGTGCACACTCACCGTTTTCTATGAGCCTTCCACTTAATATGTTATGTGGAGACCAATCGCTCAGTGTTCACATGGAAACGTAATGTGCCCGTCCCATCAGAATAGCAGTCCTATATACTGCCCTACATCACGCGTGATAATGAGGCATTCTTCCCTGCGGTTCATTTTCGGATTCTTGGAATTAATCCACGATTCTTGCGCGAGGATCGTAACCTCTACTTCAAAATCTTCTCCGTTATGTCTCTGCGTCCTATGCGTGCCTAGTGGGGTATTTGGTTTACGTTTGCCGACTAGGTGTTTTTTTATACGGATGCAGAGTGGTCTACCCGTTTCGCCAACGTATTCGTTTCCGCACACCTTACAAGAGATCAGATAAACAGTACCCGAACTCATGCAGTCACCGTCTCTATCATTGAGGGAAATTATGCAATTTTGTGTTGCACATAGACGGTCGTATAAGCGGTTACGAATTAGGTGGTGTATTAGATTACTCAGTGGCATTTCAAGTATCGTTACCGAATTCTCTGGACCGACCCTTCTTAAACAGCGTTCTATAGCTGCACTTACTTCATTTAGAATAAAGGGTAGGATAAACAGAACCTTATTGCTGCTAGAGTTATCGTTGAAGGGCCTGTGATTTCCTTTACACCCAACCCGAGCTACAGTATCGTAACCATTGAAAATGGCTATTTGCCGCGCGAAGTTCCGCGACTCCTCTCTCTGCTACCTTCCTGTGCACACGTTGGTTCGAAACATGTTTCTCACAAGCGCCCTTTTCGTGTGAGAGGGGTGAGAGGAGAGGAACACCACGCAGCTAATGATAGGTCTGACCTTAAATAACAATGGATCGGTAGAAACGAGATCATCGCTGGATACTAACTTATGGGTTTTGATAATTAAGTACAGGACTGGACATGTTGGTAGATCAATTCTGAGATAAGAAATAACTGATGGTTTTTACCAAGCCGCTCATGCCATTTTAACCCATTCGTTGTTTAACTTTCGGTATTGACTTTTAAATTCCTTCTCGGACGACGGACGATAAAGGGAAGCATCTTCAAGGTGCTTTTACGTTATCTCAACATCCAACTGAGCCTAGAAAGGTCAAATTGAGATGCGATCTATTCAGCCAAACACTTTCGTAACCCAAGCAGATAAAATTTAACAAATAAATTTGTATTCGCCTAAGAATGTATATGTATTCCATACGTATTCCATCTCACGAGCACCCAAATGTTCCTCGATCGTCTACGTAACGCGCAACCCAACAACGCATACGTGATGGAGTCCTTTGACGTCACCGCCCTCTATACAAACGTGTCGAATGACTCTGTTATGCAAGCCATTCGCGAGCTCCTTATACAACATGAAGGAGCAATAAACATGTATGGCTTCAAGATAGAGCAGTTGATTGCACTCATAAAAGAATGCTTGAGCTGCTCAATCTTCAGATGGTCCGGAAATTATTACGTTCATATAAGAGCGTTGGCAATGGAACAGCACCAAGTCATGCCATTGCTTTTATGTCTAAGGTGGAAGCACCAGTGACCGATCTCGAGCCACTACTCTACTGTAGATATACAAATGACTGTTTTGTCCTTTGCTCAACATAAGAGGAAATGGACAAATGTTTCGAGTTGTTAAATGAACAGTCAGATTATATCAAGTTCACCCGAGAAAAACCGAAAGAAAACTGGCTTCCATTCCTGAACGTGCAAATTAACCTGTCTAAAAATGGCTACATTACGAAGTGGTACCGAAAGCCAAGTAGCAAAAACATCTTAGTTCAATTCCTCTCCTCTCACCCCTCTCACACGAAAAGGGCGCTTGTGAGAAACATGTTTCGAACCAACGTGTGCACAGGAAGGGAGCAGAGAGAGGAGTCGCGGACCTTGGCGCGGCAAATGGCCTTTTTTAATGGTTACGAAACTGTAGCTCGGGATAGGTGTAGAGGAAATCGCAGACCCTCCAGCGATAACTCTAGCAGCAACAAGATTAGTTCAATTCCTCTCCTCTCACCCCTCTCACACGAAAAGGGCGCTTGTGAGAAACATGTTTCGAACCAACGTGTGCACAGGAAGGGAGCAGAGAGAGGAGTCGCGGACCTTGGCGCGGCAAATGGCCTAGGCGCCTGTGGAGAGTGTTCTGATGCTCATCTGATACAACCCAGCAAGTAGTACGTGGTTTATTTGAGTTATTGGCAATTACATGTATATATTTGTCTATGTATACATAAACCTTAGAAAACCGAGTTTTGTTTAACCTCGTATTGAACCATCGATATTTTGTTCTGTAGATGAACTTACACGAGATATATGAGCTTACAAGGTACGCAGGGCATTTATGTCCCATACGTCTTATGTATTATATTTATATTGTGTCGAAGATACTCTAGTCGTTCTCGTTTCATTTTGTGTCGCCTTATATCTGAAAGGCTAAATTATTCACTAGTACATAAGTATTTACTTGGGCGTGTGTGGCGCAGCGATCGGAGGCGCCATTCAACACACACGTGGAATCGACCCTCACTCCCATGACCCACCAAGCCTCCATCCCACCGGTTCGGCAAATAGGTGCCAGACTTGTCTGCGAGAATAACGCAATGGTCATCGCGAGTCATTGTAAACGCCAGACGAGCATTTAATCACCTCCAAGCGATGCTCAATGAAGTCAATTGCATGGCGCATCCCTCAGGGATTGATCGACGTCTAGTGCTTTATCCTTTTTTTTACATGTGTATTTAAATCTATGTAAATCACCGCGAATATACAAAAGATTTCGTATGGTGTTTCGTGGCTCTGTTGGAAAGTTCTTTGCAGTATTATCTAAGAGTCGATGATGAAACAACTTCTTATCTCCTGGAGGCCCCCACTTCTGCACTTCCACCTAGTGACTACAATTAACCATTGTATTATAACTATTGAGAAAATTATAAGTTTTGTAACTACAAACTGACAGTAGTGTAAGTGTGTTACGCATTCTTACGCATTTCTCTTTTAATTGAATTCCCAGGAGGTCACAGATCCTATAGGTCGTCAAGTTACCACCTCTCTAAGTGAAAGACGTTTCCACTATGACCATCTCCAGGTGGTTTTAGAGATTCACAAGTACATCTTACACCTCCTCCATTGCCTTCTTCAGGGAGATATCCTGTTTTCGCCAATGTAGATTCCCTTCTCTATAGCTTGCTTCACATTTTCTCGGCGGCGCTTTCAAGAAGGAATTTAGGACCTTAAATGCGTCTAAATGCAGCCAAGGAAGCAAATATTTCTGCTTATATTGTTGCAGTAATCACCACATGGACGCGTGTGGAGCAGTGGTCGGAGACGCCCTGTAACGCTGACGTACAATCGATTTCCGAGCCCATGGCCTATTAAGTGGAAGGCTCATAGAAAACGGTGAGTGTGCACAGACTTTGTGTTCAATGTGATTGAAATTTTGGTTTAGCATTTTCTCTGTTTGGTTATGGAGGTGTTTGGCCATGTAGATTGCAGTCAACGTGACCTTTCCAGGCTCTGAGGAAGGCAAAATCCGCCGAAACGTCAGCTTGTACGTAAATGCAGATCATTGTGCTGTGCATCAGCACTGGAGATTACTCCGTTCAATGAGTAATTTATAAAAGATACGATTCATTTCGTATGCAGAAAACGTTGCAAGGGAAGAAGATGGTCACCGGATAGAGTTGCCGTTTCGCTGTGAACAAATATGCCTGCTATACTACAACGCGAAAGTTCTCAACCAAGGAGAATCTTTTCTACTGTAGATTGGAGAGGAATTGGAAGAAAGGGGATAGCAAGTTAATGAGGATTACAAGTAAATTGTAGAGTACAGCTGTTATTGGGCGTTATCAGAGCTACCTGCATTTTCTACGATGTGTCTCACTTCGAGATTCTATTGTTGTGACGTCTGGTTGTTTACGCTCAAATAAATCTGTTCTTCTAGGCCTTTACAGTTAGCACTTCTCGCATAGTCCTACTTCTTACATACATTCAGTTTACTACTTTTATAACTACAAGCTTCTATACTTAACACAAGTTTTAGCTTTAAAGCCTAAAATTAGTAAAACTACTATCCCTTACATTCTGTGCAACCGAGGACTTCGATAGCTAATATCCTGCGAACACCAGTCGTAGGTAGCAGCCTTTATAGTTCATACATTCCACATGCAATTTACAATCCATGCAATGTCCCCATAGTTTACATTATTTGTGAGAATTATGGGAGAAATCTAGGCAGAAAATTTTTGAAAGTGGCTGCATCCAGTGTTTATCTGAGTGGAACGTGTGCCAGAAAATTTCTTGCCATGAATCCTTGTCGGTGCTCTATAGCAACAAAACGCAACATCGCTTTTGTTGAGCTGCTTCTTGTCTTACTGTTGACCAGATTTAATTTGTTGCGCACAAATAATTTAGAGAAGTGAGACGCTAAACTACATCCAGACACATGGTCGTAGTTCACTCTAGACTCGCTGTCATCAAAAACCCAGGGTTCATGAGCGGTGAGACAATTCAACCACTCACCACTTGCCTCATCGTCAAAAACTCCGATCTCATATTCCGTTTCCCTTCCTGCATAGACTGTGGAGGAGATTTCAACACTTGCTTCATTTCCAGTGTCTTCAGTATCTTCAGTGGTCTCAATGTCAGTAGCATTTGTGATAACTTCCGTTGTCGGCCTTGGAGGGAAGGGAAGCTTACTGAGCCACGAGCCCGGGGATCGATCTCATGTGTATGTTGTAGGGCTCTTCCGACCACTGCGCCACAGGTCATCTATACTGACTCAAATACTAATTCACAATTCATTACGGTGGAAGCCGTAAAAATCTACATACTTTCGAAAACAATGATGAAATCGTTATATTGGCCTGAAATGAGTTTCCGTTTCTTCACAGTCCGCAGAATGCAATTTTGTTGTCGGTACTCAGTTTCTTCGTAATTGGCTTTCGATGAAACCTTAAATGAAGGAAGAACTTTAGAAATATTATACATACCTCCAGGGTGATGGAGTAAAACGTGTAATTTGCCTAATTTGCCAAGTTATCAACTCATCATGCTTTCTGGAAGTTGAGAAACCAGTATCGTCGACTGTGTCGACCATGAAGGATAAACAAAGGGTAGAGCTGTATGCGTCGATTAATCCCTGAGGGATGCGCCATGCATTCCACTTCATTAAAATTGGTACCAGACTTGTGTGGGAAGATAGCAGCACTGGCTTGATACATCGGCAGGCCACCGCGAGTCATTGTAAACGCGCAAGATATGCATTCAATTACTTCCAACGATACTTAACGTATGGCGCATCCCTCAGAGATTGATCAACGCCGAGAGCTTTATCTCTTTTTTATAATCCCCACAATAAGTGAAAGCGTGGAGTGATTTCAGTGATTGCAATTTTACTATGTGAAAAGTCTGGTTGTAAATGTTGAGGGTTGTAGTCACTGTAAATTGAAAATGAAATCTTTTAATTTTTAAGGTATATAAGATCGTAGGGAGGATAAATAGT
>MQTX01000290.1:153262-165321 GCA_009735665.1 Angiostrongylus cantonensis | reverse complement strand
TTAACCGTTTTTGTCTACTGCCTACTCTTTTTGATGGCAGGGTATATTACGAAGTATAACTTTAATGAAGCTGAGATATTTGCAAAACTCTGGACCGCAGGTGTCTATGGTGGGCTACGAACGCGCTATTGTCCTTTCCGGGGAGTAACGCGCTCACCACCACACCATGCGGGTCCTTCGTTTCGCCTGTCTCTCAGCTAGTTCTATCGATCTTTTGCCATAAGCAATCACCCAACAGCGGGATTGATCTGGGGAGCACAAATCGGCAATGAACCCAGTTAAGCTGAGGCTTTAGTTATAATCACAATCGTGATTTTTGCAAACTGCGGTCCAGAGTTTTGCAAATATCTCAGCTTCATTAAAGTTGAACAATGACAATTCAGACATTGACACATACCGATGATCGCTTATTCCGCTCATAGGTCGTTGTTTCGGTAACTACAACACAACTACATCGCTGTCTTCGTCGAAGATGTTGACTGTGGGAAAGAAATCGAATAAATACAAAATTGAAAACTTTGAATTAAAGTAATCATAATTTTAACCTATTATTCACTGCCTATTTTTAATTTTTAATGGCAGGTTATATATTGCGAAATATAACTTTATTGATGCTGAGATATTTGCAAAACAACCTGCTGATGACAAGAGATCAATAGAACTAGCAGAGAGACAGATCAAACGGAGGACCCGCATGGTGAGGTGGTGAACGCGTTTTTCCCTGGAGAGAATATTATACATACCTCCAGGGTGATGGAGTAAAACGTGTAATTTGCCTAATTTGCCAAGTTATCAACTCATCATGCTTTCTGGAAGTTGAGAAACCAGTATCGTCGACTGTGTCGACCATGAAGGATAAACAAAGGGTAGAGCTGTATGCGTCGATTAATCCCTGAGGGATGCGCCATGCATTCCACTTCATTAATGATCGTTTGGAAGTGAATGAATGCAAATCTGGCCTTTACAATGACCTGCGGTGGCCTGCCGATGTATCGAGCCAATGCTGCTATCCTCTCACACAAGTCTGGTACCAATTTGCCGACCCCGGAGGGATGGAGGGTTTGGTGGGGCATGGGTGCGGAAATCGAATCTACGTGTGTCGCAGTGCCGCCTCCAACCACTGCGCCACAAACCTCCTTTGTCTCTACCATACGAAAAATTTGTCGTTAGTTAATTCATTAAGTATTCTTCATTAAGTAGACAATATTTTGACAACAAAGGAAGACCACACATTGCGAGAAAGGACGACTATGGACAATCTACTCAAGCTAGACCAGCTCTGAAAAGGACTAAGTCGTGGAAACGTTGGCCGAATAGGTTTTTGTAACATCATCTTGTTAGTTTACCAATGAAAGAAAGTATATTGCAAGCAGTAGTGCTTCCCAAAACGTAATAATTTAGTGCCAAGCTGCCTAGCATGTTCAGCAGCGTAGTTCCGAGCGCGCCACTTTGTATTAGGTTGTTCACCAATAAATGAGCTTTCTTAACTATGGGTACTTAATGTTAACATTTTATTTGGTGCTTTCTACAATTTTTCACGGCAGGATATTAGGCGAAATGCAGTCACAATAATGCTGAGATATTTGCGAAACTCCGGACCGAAGGTGTCTGCGGTGGGGAGCAAAAGCTCTATTACCCATTCCGGGGCTTTCGCGTTCACCACCACACTATGCGGGTCCCTCGTTTAGCCTGTCTCTCAGCTGGTTTTATTGACCACAGCCATTGCCCGTCAACGGCAGAGAATTATTTGTGAAACAACATGCTGGCAGTGATCAGGACCCGCATGGTGAGGTGGTGAACGCGTTTTTCCCTGGAGAGCACAATAGCGCGTTCGTTCCCCACCGCAAACACCTGCGGTCCGGAGTTTTGCAAATATCTCAGCATCATTAAAGTTATATTTCGCAATAGACAACCTGCCATTAAAAAGGGTACCCAGTAAATAATAAGTTATAATTGTGATTATAACTGCAGCCTCAGCTTAACTGGGTTCGTTGCCGATTTGGGCTCCCTAGATCAATCCCGTAGACGGGTGATTGCTGACGGCAAAAAGATCGATAGAACTAGCTGAGAGACAGGCAAAACGAAAGGATCCGCATGGTGTGGTGGTGAGGGCGTTACTCCCCGGAAAGGACAATAGCGCGTTCGTTCCCCACCATAGACACCTGCGGTCCGGAGCTTTGCAGATATCTCAGCATCATTAAAGTAATCATGGTCAAACTAGGACAAATCACCCATTATAATAACACACATACAACACAATCGTAGCTGATGTTTCGTACAGCCATTGCCCGTCAACGGCAGAGAATTATTTGTGAAACAACATGCTGGCAGTGATCAATAGAACTAGCTGAGAAACAGGCGAAACGAAGGATCCGCATGGTGTGGCGGTGAGCGTGTTACTCCCCGGAAATTACCATAGCACGTTCGTTCCCCACCGCAGGCACCTACGGTTCGGAGTTTTGCAAATATCTTAGCATCATTGTATTTGTTTCACAAATAATACGCTGCCATGAAAGCTAGTGAAAGGCAGTAAATAAAAAATCAACATTAAGTAAGTATAGTTATGAACGTTCATTTATTGGTGAACAACCTAATACAATGTGGCCCGTTCAGATCTACGCTGCTGGGCGTGCTACGCAGCCTAGCACTAAATGATTTTATTTTGTAATCCTATCAAACCTTCTGCGGTATAGCATCTCTCGAATGGAGTAACATCATTTGAAGTCTGATTCGAATGAACTTGATTCAGCAGCTCTTCAGATACTGTTATCTAGTCCCACCATGTTTCGTTAGCACCATTGTGGTTATACTTACTTGGATATTTGGACGGTTCGTCTTCACGGGTTGTGCGAACTCAGCACATTTGCTATTCGTTTCTTTCCCTCGCAGTTGTCGTTCGCGGTGGTGGTTTCATTCGAGCATGATGGCGCGTGCGAGTCTCATACCGTGATCTGTAAAAAACTGTAACTGCGAGTGCAGCTGATTAATTTTGTTTACAAACACGTTCGCTCAACGTGCAGGTGGCCGTCGTAGGAAATGCCTGCATTCTCGTGGAGTGCACTCTACAGTTCTCTTCGTCCATCAGCCTCCGTTCTTCTCGTTATGTGAACGGCCAATCTATGGTTCGCTTTTTATGTACGTTCTCCTGGATCCCGTTTTTTCCTGACTCGTTGAGCTCATTGATTATCTTGTCTGCCTTTCTGGTACTTCTTGAGAAGATGACGACAAAAGAAAAGTGAGAAGTCGGCAAAACGATGGTTTGATATCCTCTACATTGCGGCACTAAACAGCTTTGGCGATATTATGCCTCTCTGTCGAACCGCTTTTCCTGTGGTAAGAGGTCAATGAAAAAGCTGTACTTTCGTGGTGCAGTTCCGTAACAGTCAGACAGAGTTCTTATGTAGAATGGGTCCAATCCTTGGTCAACGAGCGCTGATAGTATTGCACCATTAAAGTAATCATGGTCAAACTAGGACAAATCACCCATTATAATAACACACATACAACACAATCGTAGCTGATGTTTCGTAAGAATCGCCTTCTTCAGAGCCTGGAAGGGTACACTAATACGCAAATTACTAGATCAAACACTTCAACAGCACAAACAGAAAAATGAAAATCTGAGCGATAATTACAAGATCTACGGCTTCTCGAAAAAACCCATCGCTTTTTTCACCTGTCCTTCACCGAGGAAGAACAGCCGCTCAGAGTCGCATATGGCTGACGATTGCAGCATACCCCGTCAACGATCGATGCGTTTTTAAACGGCGAGATCACGCATGATCTCGGGACATTCCTCCCTGCTATTCATTGTATTCATTCATGGCTCAGATTTTCATCTTTCTGTTTGTGCTCTTGAAATATTTGACCTAGTTAGTTGCGTATTAGTGTACCCTTCCAGGCTCTGAAGAAGGCTATTCTGCCTGAACGTCAGCTACGAATATGGTTCGCTTTTTATGTACGTTCTCCTGGATCCCGTTTTTTCCTGACTCGTTGAGCTCATTGATTATCTTGTCTGCCTTTCTGGTACTTCTTGAGAAGATGACGACAAAAGAAAAGTGAGAAGTCGGCAAAACGATGGTTTGATATCCTCTACATTGCGGCACTAAACAGCTTTGGCGATATTATGCCTCTCTGTCGAACCGCTTTTCCTGTGGTAAGAGGTCAATGAAAAAGCTGTACTTTCGTGGTGCAGTTCCGTAACAGTCAGACAGAGTTCTTATGTAGAATGGGTCCAATCCTTGGTCAACGAGCGCTGATAGTATTGCACTCGTTTCGACACTGTCAAACGCTTTTTCATAGTCGACAAAGATTAGGACCAGAGGCAGGTGGTATTTGCTACAAACTTCGATGACCCTGGACACAGTTTGGATGTGATCCATACAGCAAAATCTCTATCGAAATCCTGCTTGCTTAACTGGTTGCGCCTCATCTAATGTCCTTGATATGCCTAGGAGGATAATCTTCACCAAGAGCTTATAGAGTACACTCAGCAAGCATGTCGCACGATAGTTACGAAGATTCTTTCTGCCACCTTCTTTGGGCAGGATCACCCAGCCCGACGTCCTCCACTAGTCTAGCATTTTCTACTTTTGAAGGTAAGCTAGAATTTGACTTTCGAAAAGTACTTGTTAATTGCAGCTTCCAGCTTCAAGGAAATCGGCGGTGATATTATGAGGTCTTGGTGCTCTGCCCGCTCATACTTTCAATCGTAACTTAAACCTCAGACGGAAGAATTCTAGGTGGTTCTTCTCTAGTGGGGCTCTGGGATGGAAATTGTGGGACTGAAAAGGTCGATGTAGAACGTTTCCGTTATCAATTCAAAATCATGGCAGAAAGTATTGACGATCCCATCTTCGTTCATCAAGACTGACAGCGGAGCGTTATAGTCACACAGTACAGACGATATTTTTTCAGACTGCTTCTTTTCTCTACTGCTTCCAGTAGTTTCTTCTGCCTGTACCGATGTAGATCTTCCTTGTTCCTTCTTCTGCAGCTGGCGCTTATTACCAGACCTGTTAATCGTGTTGCAGTATGGTCAAGCTTCAGTCTCCTTCTCTTTTCGAGCTAATGCAGATGGGATCCGATCTTCATTTTTAAGGAACTGAGCGAATTCGCCGCAGCTTTTCAGCCCTTCGTCAAGCAGCTCGTATTTTGGTAGGGGTTTTTTTTTAATTTGCCGGTCATGTTTAGATAGGGTTTTGTTCAGAATGTTTTCGTGATATATAGCTTGATTTTTCTCTCGTGGTCGATCACATGCTTACGGCTGAATCGAATATTGGCGCGAAGAAGGCGGTAATCGGAACAAGCACAGCATGACGGGACTACCGGTATGCCGAGCAGACACCGTCTTCTTTTTGTCAGAATGTGGTCGACCTCCGCATGAGTCATGCCGTTAGGAGACTCCCATGTCCAGCGGGATTGTCAAAGCCGGTATTGATCCACATCTTTTTAATCGTAAATGCCCGATTCGGGTTGTAAGCTGTTCGAATGAATCATGGATATTCATAGAAAAACTCATGTTAACGAGAACGCCGATGCCGCCGTCTCCTCTACTGTCGCATATTCCGAGGAACATGTCTTCTCCAATGTCATAGACGGCGTTGAATGGGTGGCGTCGTCTTGTCTCGGCCAGGCGCATGAGTCATGCCGTTAGGAGACTCCCATGTCCAGCGGCGGCTTTTCTTCTTCTGGAAAAACGAGTTTCCATAGAAGAGACGTGCTGTAGGCAGGAGTCCTACGAGTCGGTTTCCATTTTCATTTCTTTCTCCTAATCCAAATTTTCCGATCCTCTGTTCACTTTCGTTGGCCTTTCCTATGCTGGCGTTGAAGTCTCTGACAACAAATCTATGACATGCTTTATCATTGCATATGACTTCCTCCAACTTATAGTAGAACACATTTAATTCGCACTCATCAACTGCGTCGGTTGGTGAGTAGTATTCTATCGAGGACTCGGATGCAAGTGTACGTACATTGTAGGTACAGGTCGTCAACATGGTTCTTCCTAATCCAGGCAGCTTCTATTGGCTCTGAGATTTTAGGTGCCTCTCCGTACTCGTGCTACCCAACGCTGCGAAATTGGGGGCTATTTCGGGTTCAGGGGAATAAGGCCCATTTTTTTTACTGTGTTTAACATTTTGATGCCCACGTATAGCTTGCTGGGCTCTGAACGTGGGGGCTGGTTATACTCACGGGTAGCTTGCCAGGCTCTCCCAAAGTGTACATGGAGCTTATTTGTTGGAGGCGAATCCTAACCGCCTCCCATATACTTCCCTTTCACTTGAATGCAGGCTTTTGGCCGAATTGACTCGTAGAATACAATCCGCATAAAGCGAGAACCATCAACTGCGTCGGTTGGTGAGTAGTAGTTGATGATAGTGATCTTCTTATGATGCGACAGTTGAGGGGGGAGGACGGCTATGCGAGTGGAAAGGATCTCGTATGAGTCGACGAGATAAACAATGGACGGATGGACGACAAAGCCTACGCCACCGACATTTTGTGATGGGACCTTTTCTCCTTGGATCACGAGAGTCTCGTTGTTTAGTTGGCGTATGTCAGCCATTATTATTTTTAATTCTTGCAATGCGATCACATGAAATTTAATGCGCTCTGCGACTACAAGAAGGCCTGAAGATAGGCGCAATACAATCCGCATAAAGCGAGAACGCATTCACACACGCATGCATGAATACTCCTAGCAAATACAAAAATTATGTGCCAAATCGGTGCAGTAGAAACATGGAGTCCATCCCTTGGATCCACCTGCGTCTCAGGGAAGCAAAGGTCGCTTTTGGTCCGCGATTAACCCCCTATCCGCCACCTGGGGACGCGCCACGTAGCCTCGCGACTAACCGGCTCGAGGTCCCTCATGTGAGGAAGATCCGTGGGGTGAACGCGTTCGCCCCTGGAAAATGCTATAGCGCGTTCTTACTCCACCGCAGTCGCTTGCGGTGCGCAGTTTTGCAAATATCTCAGCACCATTGTTGTTGTGGTGACTACTTGATGGTCTGCATCCGGGCTAATTCATCACAAATTTTTAAATTCCGGATAAAATATTACTGCAGAGAAATATTGCTAGCAAATCAGCGAAATGCACCGTAAACTCCAAAAACAGCGATCGTCATTAGTTAACAGAAAAGACTAATCCTTCTCTACGACAACGACCTGGCTTACTTTGTGCAAGCGACGCTGCAAAGTTGAACGAGTTGGGTTACTAAACTTTGTCCCAACCGCCATATTTACCAGACATCTTGCTACCGATTAGCAATTTTTCAAGCACCTTGGAAGCTTCCTGCGCGATAAATGCTTCACCAGCCACGATGACGCAAAAAAAATTCCCTCAGTCATCGCTTCTAGAAGTGTAGAATTTTATGCAACTAAAATAAACAAGCTTGTTTCACTTGGTAGAAATGCGTAGATTTAAGTAGCTTCTATTTTAACTGATAAGGTTTTAGAGATTAAAGAGACATATAAAGTCTATAGCTGGTGAAACGTGCAAATATTGCGAAGCTGAAGGTAAGACTTCCTTCATAGTTGGACGGTCCGTTTCCACGAGCTGTGCAGGTCGCAGCACATTTGGCGTTCGCTTCAACAACACTATGCTAGGCTGAAAAGGTGAAGTCGGGACCTGTGCAAGTGTAATATTCCGCAATCAGCCTTGATTTGAAGATTAAGATTGGAATAGCTTCGGTTAGGTTGTTGAAGAAAATAGTGCCATATTTTCCCTGAGACTCACATTTTTTCACTTAGAAGTCACTGAGTAGCTCTTCATGTCTTTCATTTAAGAAGTTAGTTCATGTTAGTTTAGATCATGGTATGAGACTGGCACAAACCACCGTGCTCTTATAAAACAGCAGCCATGGACGACGGTACCCACGGAAGGAATATTGCAAACTCAAAGGAAAGACTTAGTTGGATATTTGGACGGTCCTTCCTGTGCCGGTCTCATCACATTTGTCGTTCGTTTCTTTCCGTCGCCAACGTCATCCACGGTGGCGGTTTTATTAGAACATTGTAGTGTGTGCGAGCCTCATGCATCTCTAAATTAACTGCTTGAAAAAAAAGGCATGGAGAAGAAGTCGGTGACCCGAAAGCTACTCACACATTACTGATTAATGGCGTTTCTAAATAAAAGATTGTGAGCCGCGGAAAATAAAACGACACTAGCATCTTCAACAACCTAGCCGAAGCTATTCCAATTTGATCCTTCATATGAAGGCTGACAGCCGACTACCGCACTAGCACAAGTCCCGAGAGCACCTTTTCCTGTAGGCTCTTTGTTGTTCTACTGGCACCAGTTTCTTCTGCCTATACCAATGTAAATCGTCTTGTGAAGCTCCTCAGCAGCTGGTACTTATTACTGGCCTTGTTAAGTGTACGTTGTTTTCTTGTTCAGCAATCGCGAGGTTGTTATACAGCATACATTTACTTCCATAGAAAAACGCACACAATACAACACAACAGTAGCTGACGTTTCGGCAGTATCGCTTTCATCAGAGCCTGGAAGGGTATACTGATATACAATTTATTAGCCCAAACACTTCAGTAACACTTAGAAAAAGACGAAGAAACTCTATGGCAATTACATGATCAACAGCTTCTCGAGAAAGCTCACCGCTTTTTTACATGACTTCCAATTAGGAAGGTTAGAACAGCTGATTATAGTCGCATATGGTTGATGACTTCGCCACCCCACATCAGAAATCGATGCGAACATACCGGGTCAGGTCGCGTGCAACCTCTTGGCATTCCTCCCTGCTATTCATTGCGGGATTTTTGGCATTTATCCAAAGATCTCGGGACATTCCTCCCTGCTATTCATTGTATTCATTCATGGCTCAGATTTTCATCTTTCTGTTTGTGCTCTTGAAATATTTGACCTAGTTAGTTGCGTATTAGTGTACCCTTCCAGGCTCTGAAGAAGGCTATTCTGCCTGAACGTCAGCTACGAATGTGTTGTACGTGTGTTATTGTATGGAAGTAAACGTATGCTGTTTAACAACCTCGCGATTGCTAAGAGAGAAAACGACGAATTCATAATTTACTGCCGAGGTTAATAGAAAGTCTATCCTGGGTACTATCACCCATTCCATTGGAGATGGCTATTTGCCGAGCCAAGTCGCGTGATTCTTCCTTTAGTTCGCTGGTTGTGCACACAGAGGTAGCTGCTCGAAACATATTTTTCGCAAGCGCCCTCTTTGTGTGTGAAGGTTGGGAAGAAAGGAAATGAACCAGGATGTTTTTAAATAGAAAGTCTATCCTGGGTACTATCACCCATTAGAGGCACTGGAACATGGACGACAAGAATATTTGTGTCTATCACCTGTGTCACCTGCATTCCCGTCAATAGTCGAGTGACTCGAGCAGGCGCCGGGAAATTTTCCATTTTTCCCCGTTGCATGCAAGAATTGCCCAGTAGGTTCTCCTCGCTCTGTGGACTCGTTGAACATCATCTCTTTCATCTAGACTGTTCGTGAAAAACTCGGTGGTCCATCGGGTTGGTGGTTTTGCTGTAATGCGTTTAACAATGCCGAGCTATCCAGTCACTAACGGCTCTTGTCCATCGGTTGTAGGCATTACGTGCTCAGCCCGCATTTTCTTCAACTGCTTGGCGTACAGAATGACTTTTATGATTTTTCGACCGTTGAAGTAGGTTTGAGCTTCGGTTCCCATCCCTTACTTATGTGAAATGGTATACTCCAGGCATGGTCTTTTCGACTGAGCGCTCGATAACGCTGAGTGATCTTCCATCCTACTTACGCAGCGACCAGGTTTCTGACGCATACGTTAAGGCAGGAAAAACCGTTGAGTCGAAAAGGTGAATAACTGGAGCATTCGGAGATATTCGTTTCGTTGAGCCTAATTGACGACGAAGAGTATTCGGTGGTATTTCAATTATTTCTACCGATTCCTCTAGACCTGCCCTTTTTAGGCATCGTTTTATAGCTATGCTTACTTCATCGTTAATGAAGGGCAACATAAACGATACCTTCTTTTGGCCAAGTGTTTCGTTTCGGCGTGTCGCTCTCCTTCTGAACTTATCTCCTGCGGTAACTACTTCGTAGCCATTGGAGATGGCTATTTGCCGAGCCAAGTCGCGTGATTCTTCCTTTAGTTCGCTGGTTGTGCACACAGAGGTAGCTGCTCGAAACATATTTTTCGCAAGCGCCCTCTTTGTGTGTGAAGGTTGGGAAGAAAGGAAATGAACCAGGATGTTTTTATTACTTGGTTTTTGGTACCACTTTGTCATGTAACCGCTATTTGATAAGTTGATTTGAACGTGAAAATTTTGAGATTTGAAAAATGAAAACGAAGAAACGGCGCTATTACCACCATCTCCTTTCCCCAGAGCGTTCTTCAGACAGCACCGCCCCCATATCGAAATTGATACAAAATTTCGCATGTTTTTGGACGATGTTCTCAAAACTCTTTTCCACTGTCGTGATGGAAAGTATATCTCTAACCTCACAGCTGCGCTACGAAGTAGTTACGGCAGGAAATAAGTTCAAAAGGAGAGCGACGCGCCAAAACGAAACGCTTGGCCAAAAGAAGGTCCCGTTTATGCTGCCCTTTATTAGCGATGAAGTAAGGATAGCTATAAAACGATGCCTAGAAAGGGCAGGACTAGAGGAATCGCTAGCGATAATTGAAATACCACCGAATACTCTTCGTCGTCAATTAGATCGTAACCGCTTGTATGACCGTTTATGTGAAACAACAAATTGCGTAATTTGTCCTTGCGGCAGGGACGGTGATTCAATTAGTTCAGGTATGATACACCTGATCTCTTGCAAGGATTGCGAAGATGAATATATTGGCGGAACGGGCAGACCCGTGTGTATCCGTATAAATGAACACTTAGATGGCAACTGACGCATACGTTAAGGCAGGAAAAACCGTTGAGTCGAAAAGGTGAATAACTGGAGCATTCGGAGATATTCGTTTCGTTGAGCGTGAATGGAGCAAACGAAACCAATCCGTTCTTCATGAACATCGTTTTCTTGAGATTTAGTCAAAGACCAATCCTTCCACACGCTTTGTCAAGGTCCACATGTATACGTTCCGCTTGGCTAATGTTTGGTGTTATAAGGACGACATAATCAGCAAAGCGACGGTGATGTAACTGCCGACCATCGATTTTCACTCCCATGATTATCCCATTCCAATGACGCATGACGTTCTGGACGGTGGCGGTAAATAATTTTGGCGAGAATGTATCGCCTTGCCTAACTCCTCTTTTGGCATCAACGTTAATATCGATGTAGATTAGTGGAATTTTGCTTGTGAAATCTTTACACAGCTCACGAAGAACCTTTCTGTACAGAGCAGGGACTCTATGACTACTAAGGGCTTCCATGACTGCTTCTATCTCAATTAACTCAAAAGCCTTCTGTAATTCGATGAAAGTGAGAAAGAGCGGTCTTTTGTACCCTCGCGATACTTCAATGAGCCTCGTTATCGTGTGAATGTGGTCCATCGTACTAAATCCTTTTCGAAACCTTGCTTTCTCACATGGCTGTCCGTCTTATAATGTTCTGTCAATCCTGTTTAAGATGACTCGAGTGAAAAGTTTGTAGACTACAGACAGCAAGCAGCTTGGGCGATAGTTGCCTATGTTGTGTAGGTCACCCTTCTTGAAAAACAACACGGTTTTGCTGGTCTTCCACTGCATTCAGACAGGTAACGTATGAAGAGCCGAGCCAGTGTGTTTACGAGGACTGGCGGAAGGTTCTTCAGATGTTCTGATCTTATCTTGTCCGGACCTGGTGCTGTTCGATTTTTCACCGACGAAATGGCGTGTCGTATTTCAGAAGGGAGAACCGGTGGTGCAACATATCCATCCTTTTTTATTTTATATGAAGGGAGGTGGACGCGGCTATCGAAGAGATGTGAGTATTATTCGTAGATGATTTTTTCCATTGCCTTTGGTCTGATCCAATGCAGATTTTTGGGACAACAGCGACATCGGTTAGGCAAAAATTTCTATTTACTATTATGTGGTCTATTTCGTTATGGTACTCTCCATTGGGAGATTACCACGTCAAGCGCTGACG
>MQTX01000290.1:4209-150162 GCA_009735665.1 Angiostrongylus cantonensis | reverse complement strand
CACAGGAAACTAAGACACCAACGCGCAAACTCTTAGAGGCTTTTTGGATAAATGCCAAAAATCCGGCAATGAATAGCAGGGAGGAATGCCCAGAGGTTAAACGCGACCAGACCCGGTATGTTCGCATCAATTTCAGAAATGGGGTGGCGCAGTCATCAACCATATGCGACTTTAATCAGCTGTTCTAACCTTCCTCATTGGAAGTCATGTAAAAAAGCGGTGAGTTTTTCGAGAAGCTGTTGATCATGTAATTGCCATGAAGTTTTTCGTCTTCTTGTAAGTGTTACTGAAGCGTTTGGCCTAATAAATTGTACATCAGTATACCTTTCCAGGCTCTGATGAAGGCGATACTGCCGAAACGTCAGCTACTGTTGTGTTGTATTGTATTGTGTGTTTTTCTATGGAAGTAAATGAATGCTGTATAACAACCTCGCGATTGCTGAGCAAGAAAACAACGTATTCATATTGCAATGCCGAGGTTAATAGAAAGTCGATCCTGGAAACTTGTTAAGTGTGCTACATTGGTGTTATAAGGACGACATAATCAGCAAAGCGACGGTGATGTAACTGCCGACCATCGATTTTCACTCCCATGATTATCCCATTCCAATGACGCATGACGTTCTGGACGGTGGCGGTAAATAATTTTGGCGAGAATGTATCGCCTTGCCTAACTCCTCTTTTGGCATCAACGTTAATATCGATGTAGATTAGTGGAATTTTGCTTGTGAAATCTTTACACAGCTCACGAAGAACCTTTCTGTACAGAGCAGGGACTCTATGACTACTAAGGGCTTCCATGACTGCTTCTATCTCAATTAACTCAAAAGCCTTCTGTAATTCGATGAAAGTGAGAAAGAGCGGTCTTTTGTACCCTCGCGATACTTCAATGAGCCTCGTTATCGTGTGAATGTGGTCCATCGTACTAAATCCTTTTCGA
The DNA here is from genome assembly GCA_009735665.1 of Angiostrongylus cantonensis. Classification (NCBI taxonomy): domain Eukaryota; kingdom Metazoa; phylum Nematoda; class Chromadorea; order Rhabditida; family Metastrongylidae; genus Angiostrongylus; species Angiostrongylus cantonensis. The sequence goes on along the minus strand of MQTX01000290.1, from coordinate 149,222 downwards.
AACCTTGCTTTCTCACATGGCTGTCCGTCTTATAATGTTCTGTCAATCCTGTTTAAGATGACTCGAGTGAAAAGTTTGTAGACTACAGACAGCAAGCAGCTTGGGCGATAGTTGCCTATGTTGTGTAGGTCACCCTTCTTGAAAAACAACACGGTTTTGTTGGTCTACCACTGAGGGGCCTTGCATTCAGACAGGTAACGTATGAAGAGCCGAGCCAGTGTGTTTACGAGGACTGGCGGAAGGTTCTTCAGATGTTCTGATCTTATCTTGTCCGGACCTGGTGCTGTTCGATTTTTCACCGACGAAATGGCGTGTCGTATTTCAGAAGGGAGAACCGGTGGTGCAACATATCCATCCTTTTTTATTTTATATGAAGGGAGGTGGACGCGGCTATCGAAGAGATGTGAGTATTATTCGTAGATGATTTTTTCCATTGCCTTTGGTCTGATCCAATGCAGATTGTATTGTGTGTTTTTCTATGGAAGTAAATGAATGCTGTATAACAACCTCGCGATTGCTGAGCAAGAAAACAACGTATTCATATTGCAATGCCGAGGTTAATAGAAAGTCGATCCTGGAAACTTGTTAAGTGTGCTACAGTAGGATCAGGCTTCAATTTCGTTCTCTTTTAGTGTTTGTGATGACTCCTTAGTGATAATGGAGATGCGATCCGGCAAGCAAATGGTAGTTGTCGGTCGCGTGTTCCTTATTCTGCCATTCACGGTTGAATACAGTTCGGTTTAGAATACTCTCATCATATACAACTGAACCGTGTCTTCTTCATAGATGCTACAATTTATTTTCCATCCGATGGATCAATCTATTCTTCGCTTAAAAAAAATGGTAATCGAACCCTGTACAAAATGACGGGAATAGTGATGTGTCAAGTAGGCACCATCTTCTTATTTATCAGAGTATGGTCGATATTTGCATAAGTCCGGCTGTTGCGAAACTCCCATGTTCAACAGGGGCTTTATTTCTCCTTTAAAAATGGGTTCCCATGGGTGAAGCGTGCTCCAGATTGGAGTCCTGCCAGAAGACTCCATTTGCATTTATTTATCACAATGCAAATTTTCAAAAATGCAACATGAAGTAGGTTATTATGATGTGGTTTATTTCATTGTGGTGCTCTCCACTGGGAGACTCCCACGTCCAGCGTTGAGTGCGTGGTTTCTGGAATTGCGAGTTACCATGAATGGTTTTGGTCGTCATGATAAACTCGGACAATCGCCCGCGCTGTTCATTCCATTCTAATTCTTGTGTCCTAATGTGACGTTCTTCTTGGTCCAATCTTAGCGTTAAATTCTCCAATGATAGCCTTGGAGAGAGTAAGGCCTTCTCTTCATAACTTCTCTAAGTCCATACAAAACGCTTTGACTTCTTCTTCGTCATAGTTTGATATCGGCGCGTAAACGACGTAGATTGTCAAAGCCGGTATTGATCCACATCTTTTTAATCGTAAATGCCCGATTCGGGTTGTAAGCTGTTCGAATGAATCATGGATATTCATAGAAAAATGAAGTAGGCAAATTGGTACCAGACTTGTCTGAGAGGATAGCAGCACTAACTCGATACATCTCGGCAGGCCATCGCGAGTCATTGTGAAAGCCAGGTATGCATTCAGTCACCTCCAATGTTGCTTAATGAAGTCGAATGGTTTGCGCACCCTCAGGGATTGAATAACGGCAAGAGCTTCATCTTTTTTTGTTAATTTTAATTTTATCAATTTAATTTTTAAGTTTTTAATTTTCTACGAGCTTCCTAAGCCTTCCCTCTTAGAAGGTTTAAATATCATGTTCAAAACGTCAAAAACTTGATTTTTTGCCCACGTTTCGGTGGCCAACTTCCAAAAATAATATTTTTTGACATAACTTTTTTCGATTTCTTTATTATGAGCTATTGCCATGCAAGTCGTTTGCTTCGATATGGGGGCTTCAGTCTGCATCGCAGGTGGCCCTGAACGTCAACACCTGCAGCCGATAAATGATTGTATTCATTAATATCAACACATTTATGAGCTGCCCAGTAGGCCAAGTGCACTGAACCCAATGCGTGTCCTTATCGGCGGTTTATTTTGGCGCAAATATCAGTAGTTTTTGTTTTCAATCGACATCGATATGCAACACGAATACTGTCCCGGGCGCCCACTTTGTGAAACTACTCTACATTTAAAAATTAATAAAATCTAAAGTTCCCAGAAAGAATTCCGTTCGAACATCTCAGTTTCCAATGAATGATTGCTGATGTTGAGCTCAGTCTTACTTTCGTTTTCCGTAATAATTTGTTTTGTGCTTTTGTTGATATGCGGGCTGATCGAAGAAATTATGTTCATCTACTGAGAGAGTTACGAAGCCGACTAAGAGGTCGCGAAGAAAGTGCGTGCAAATCGAATCCGTATTTAATCTCTTTCGCTGGAGCAGCTGGCGATTGGGTGGTAAAGCCAGGTAAGAACAAGAATGGAAGTCTAGGAAAAAAGGCGAAGTAAATGAGAAGTAAGTTGATTGAGAAAAACTACAAAACGTAATGATTTATGTGTTTGCTTACTTGATACTTGAACGGTCCGTCCTCACTGGTTGTGCCGGGCCCCAGCATAATCTCCATTTTTCGGAGATTTGCTGGTTAAGTCATTGTGATTCCCTAGAATCCCGAGGTCAGCCTCCTTCCTAAAGTCTGCCCCAGGTCGTCTCCACTACAGGTTGTCCCGCCCTTGTGGATCAGAGAGATATTTACCGCCACGCGACTAGTTTGATATCAGGACTGTGGTGGGTCTTGGTACTGATTTACTCTTAGCTACGCTTCCTGATGGAAACGTCGGACTCCTCAGCTTGGAAGACCCTGTCGGGCAGATAAATACCTCCGTATCGCACTCAGATAGCCACGAACACTTCCCAGCCACGATAAGGCGGTAAACCGTTACGGGAAATGGTTATCAACGGCTGCCATAAATAAGGCTTGTGTTCGTAAAGAATGTCTGGGTCCTACAACTGTAAGTTCATAAAAGTAAATCATTATCAGTGGACAATTCCGTCATTTATAGAAGTATGCAGATCGGCTGAGCATACAGTGGTGCTCCATTCGACGGAATACGACTCGATTCGTCTACTGTCGGGAGGACGAACGGGTGCAATCAGTCGACGCGAATCACCGCGGCTCTGAAGAAAACGAAGGCGCCGAAATGCCGGGGCGATAAAACATTCTGCAACAACCTCTTGTAAGCCAAGCAATCTAAATAGATACATTGAACAGTCTTGGCGAAGTCAAACAAAAGTTAGCTCAAAGAATTACTGGGTGATCTCCTGTCACCTGTATGACCTGTAGTTCCGTTGATCGCCGAGTGACTCGAGCGGGCGCGATTAACTCCTCCATTTTTCCCTGTCGCTTGCAAGAGTAGCCCAGTGGGTTCTGCTCGCTTTGGAGACACGTCGAGCATCACATCCTTCTTCTAGGCTTTTCGTGAAGAACTCTGACCATCGGGTCGGTGGTCTTCCTGCAGTAGGTTTGACATCCCGAGGAATCCAGTCACTAACTGCTCTTGTCCATCAGTCATCACTCATACGCATTACGTGTTCGGCCCACCTTATCTTCTACTGCTTGGCGTATAGAACGGCATCTTTGATTTCTGATTGTTGACGCAGGTCGGCGCTACGGATCCCATACCTTACTTGTGTGAAACGGGATATTCCTAGCATCGTCCTTTCGACTGCGCGTTCGATAACGCAGAGTAATCTTCTATCCTGCTCACGCAGCGACGAGGTTTCTGACGCATACGTTAGTGCAGGAAGAACCGTTGAGTCGAAAAGGTGGGCATGGAGTTGGGTGTTCTTTGTTCTCTTCACTACATCCTCGGTGTTTTTGAAAGATCCCCAAGCCGCTCGTTTCCTTCTGCTCAGCTCTGGAGCTAAGCCGTTCATCATATTGATTTCCCGAGCTAGATAGACATAACTGGAGCGTTCGGAGATATTCGTTTCGTTGAGCGTGAATGGGACGAACGAAACCAATCCGTTTTTCGTGAGCATCGTTTTCGTGAGGTATAGTCGAAGACCAATCCTTCAACACGCTTTATTAAAGTCCGCATGTATAAGTTCCGCTCGGCTATTGTGTAATGTGGTAAGGACGATGTCATCAGCAAATCGAAGGTGATGCAACTGCCGACTACCGATTTTCACTCCCATATTATCCCATTTCAATGTTCGCATGACATTTTGGAGTATGGCTGTAAATAATTTTGGCGAGATTATATGGCCTTGCCTAACTCCTTTTTTTGACGTCAATGCTAAAATCGTTGTGGAATGGTGATATCTTGGTTGTGAATTTTTTGTACAACTCATGAAGAATCTTTACGTATTGAGTAGGGACTCCTCGACTATCAAGGGCTCCCATGACTGCTTCTATCTCCATTGAGTAAAAGGCCTTCTTTAAATAGATGAAAGTGAGAAAGTGCGGTCTTTTGTACTCTCGCCATAATTCAGTGAGCCTTGTTATTGTGTGGATGTGGTCCATCGTACTAAATTCTTTTCGAAACCTTGCTTTCTCACACGGTGTCTATCGTCCAGTGTTCTGTTAATCTTGTTTAAGATGACTCAAGTGAAAAGTTTGTAGACTAAAGACAGCAAGCAGCTTGGGCGATAGTTGCCTATGTCGTGTAGGTCACCCTTCTTGAAAAACAACACGGTCTTGCTAGTCTTTCACTGAGTAGAGACCTTGCATTCAGACAGGTAACGTGTTAAGAGCCGAGCCAGTGTGTTCACGAGGACTGGCGAAAGGTTTTTCAGATGTTCTGTTCTTATCCTGTCCGGACTTGGTGCTGTTCGATTTTTCATCGACGAAATGGCATGTCGGATTTCGGAAGCGAGAACCGGTGGAATCAGTGTTCTGTTAATCTTGTTTAAGATGACTCAAGTGAAAAGTTTGTAGACTAAAGACAGCAAGCAGCTTGGGCGATAGTTGCCTATGTCGTGTAGGTCACCCTTCTTGAAAAACAACACGGTCTTGCTAGTCTTTCACTGAGTAGAGACCTTGCATTCAGACAGGTAACGTGTTAAGAGCCGAGCCAGTGTGTTCACGAGGACTGGCGAAAGGTTTTTCAGATGTTCTGTTCTTATCCTGTCCGGACTTGGTGCTGTTCGATTTTTCATCGACGAAATGGCATGTCGGATTTCGGAAGCGAGAACCGGTGGAATCCATCCTCTTTTATTTCATAAGACGGGAGGTGGAGGTGGCTATCGAGAAGATCTGAGTAGTATTCGTGGTTGATTTTCTCCATTGCCTTTCTGGACGTTGTTATTGTTCTGTCTGGGCATCGAAGTGCAACCATCTTGGTCATGTAACTGGCGAAGCTTCGACGGGCTTTGCGAATGCTTTTCCCAGCCTCTGCAGCTTCGATCATTATTGCTGCTCTTATCTCATTAAGATCTTCATTTATCGCCTGTCTGCATTGTTTCGCAAGCTCGGACGTTAGCTCGTGGTTGCCTGCAGCTCGTGCGATTCCACGCTGCAGTATTAGCTCGAGAGTTTCTGGAGACAGACCTCTCTTGGTGACCTTCGAGCTGTCAGCTTTCATGGCGCTAACGTGAACATGTTCAATGAGCCGATCGCATTCCTCGTCGATGTTGTCGACTACGGCATCTTCCCAACAGCCGACTAATGAGTTGAATGAGCCCCAGTTTGTGGTGGTTCCAAGATTTCGGTTCTTGAATTTAGCGACCTTTTCTCCTTTCTGTGAAAAAATAAATCTTGCACGAAGGAGACGATGGTGTAATCCCGTGTAGAATTGCGCTAAAACAGCGACATCGGTTATGCAAAACCTTCTATTTACTGTGATGTATTCTATTTCGTTTTGGTACCCTCCATTGGGAGATTCCCACGTCCAGCGTTGACGGTGAGGCTTCTGCAATTTCGAGTTACCATGGATGGTCTTGGTCGCCATGATAAACTCAGAGAGCCACTCTCCCTGCTCTTGTCCCAATGTGACGTTCCTCAGGCAGTCTTCTTGGTTCAATCTTGGCATTGAATTCTTAAATGGTGACCTTGAAGAATGTATGGTTTTCTCTGTAGAACTCTTCCAAGTCCATGTAGAAGTCTTCGACTTCTTCTTCGTCATAGTTTGATGTTGGCGCGTAAACGACGAAGATTGTCAAAGCCGGTGTTGATCCATATCTTTTTAATCGTAAACGTCCGATTCGGGTTGTAAACTGTTCGAATGAATCGATGTTCATGGACAAACTCGTGTTGACGGGAACGCCAACACCGCCTGCGCCTGTACTGTCGCATGTTCCGAAGAACGGTTCTTCTCCAGTGTCATAGACAGCGTTGAATGGGTGGCGTCGTCTCGTCTCGGCCAGGCCGATGACGTCGTACCTTATCATTCTTGCTTGCATGAGCAATTCCTCTATCGAGGTCTCGGATGCAAGTGTACGTGCGTTGTAGGTACAGATCGTCACCATAGTTCTTGATCCAGGCAGCTTCCATTGGCCCTGAGATTTTAGCAGCCTCTCCGTACTCGTCCTACCCAACGCTGCGAAATTAGGGGCTCTTTCGGTGTCAGGGGAATGAGGCCCGTTTTCTTTTACTGTGTTAAGCATATTTGATACCCACGTATAGCTTGCTGGGCTCTGAGCGTGGGGGCTGGTTATACTCACGGGTAGCTTGCCAGGCTCTCCCAGAGTGGACATGGAGCTTATTTATCGGAGGCGACTCCTAATTGCCCCCCATATACTTCCCTGTCACTTGATTGTAGGCTTTTGGCCGAATTGACTCGTAGAATACAATCCGCATAAGGCGAGAACGCACTCACACACACGCATGCATGACTACACCTAGCAAATACAGAAAGTATGTGCCAAATCGGCGCAGCAGAAACAGGGAGTCCATCCCCTGGATCCACCTGCGTCTCAGGGAAACAAAGGTCGCTTTTGGTTCGCGATTAACCCCCTATCCGCCACCTGGGGACGCGCCACGTAGCCTCGCGACTAACCGGCTCGAGATCCCTCATATGAGTGAGATTCGTGGTACTGGGTGATAGTTTTAAATTTATGGGAAAGCTGAAACAATCCATTGCGTGCACCGACAGATTCTTTTAGACAAAAGTACACTAAAAACCGTTGCCGAAGGTACTTTTGAGAAATTCGTGCTCCCAGAACTTTGGTCTGCTATGAAACCACAAAAGCTAAGCCTATGCTTGTTGACGAAAATGTTGAGCCAATGTCATTTTAATTCTGGTGAATAAAGTCGTGTTTGAAGTGAACGGTAACTTTGAATGATCATTGAGTGAAATCAATTATGCATCCAGCCTGTTATATCCCACGTTTAGTATTTTTTGCATACTGTCATTGAGACATATTTATTTATGATCTTATAAGCTGGTCTTCTTTAGCTGGTGCGAGATTGGTATATGTCTTCACTGTCGTTGTTATTGTTGTTGTTGTTGTTGTTGTTGTTGTTGTTCTATGGCTGACGTTTCGGCGATTTCGCATTTCTCAGAGCCTGGACGTATATGGTGTAGACCTACATTTGACCGTAACATCCTAGCCCACCATTTATTTAAACGTTTGATCTTCATCAATACTTCAGCCTTTTTTCCACCGAAAAAATAAAGTTATCTAATATGGAATACGTCCAGGCTCTGAGGAAGGCGAAATCGCCGAAACGTCAGATCATAAATAAATTTATAAGATCATAAATAAATATATCAACTATATATGCCGAGGTTTATAGAAAGTCGGTCTTTTGTGTTATTGAGACACTTTTCTATAATTTCCCATGTCGCCTTAATTATAATATCAGCTTCAGTAATAATTGCAGATGGCAGTGAAACGACGAGGAGATTCTGTAAAAACAAAAGTTTTCGTTGTTTAATTGGTCATTGCATTGGTTAACTCCAACGCACGTTGAGCTCCTTCTAGCCGTTAGCCGTCTCTAAGCATCACGTTAAATTTTTTAAGTATTTATAGATTTTCAAATAATTATGTATATAAGTATGAAGTACTTATCTCACACCTGAAAGTCGGTCACCTCGAAAATAATTGGCGGTGATAAACGAAAAGGAATGAATCGTCTAGCTTTGATTAGTTCCTTATTGACGCGCCATAGATTCGATTCCATTCCGGTATTGTAGGTGTGAATGAGTGCACAATTGTCCCATAGAGTGAGTTACAGCCTATGTACTGATGTATAAAATCAGTATTTCCATCATGTCAGACCAGTCTGCCACCATTTATCATAAGAACCAGTGAACGAGTAGTTTGCAAATCCCTTGGCGCGCGATGGAACCCTAGATGATGTACATCGTACCTCACTTCTACTACAGGAATTCGTTCTCTGTCTTCATATACTAGACATATAAGTTTCTTCCTTTCCTGTGAAACACCATCTTGCCTCATTTCCTTGGCTTATATTTATTCATCAGTAGACTTCGTGGTGCCCTTCGTGTGCAATTGTGACATCTCTATAATTTCTCCACAATTTTCTGTGATTATTTTCATAGCGTGACTTCTAATTGGATGTTTAATCAACAAGTAGTTGATAAACAACTGGAATAACAACGGCAGAGTGCCGGTGCTTAAATAATCGTTTTATGACGCGTCGTTGACTTTATTGATATAAATTCAATTTTTACTCTCTTGTGAAGAAAGTAAAGTGGAGAGCTAACTTCCGATCAGAGAAAAAAGAAGGGAAGGATGCAACACATGATCCCGATCCTATTTCTTGTACCGTAGGTTTGGCTTAGTGTGTCGAGCGCAGTTGTTTAGAGGTGTCATACACATAGAGAGAGGGTCGTTAGTTCGATCCTGTGCCTCGCTCATATCGACTAATACGGAGTCAACAAATCAGTATTACATTTGCTTATGCTCGATAAGTGACTTACAATCCAAATATGTGCTTAGTCAGGTCTGTGGTTGCACGTGTGGAGTAGACGCATTGTGCCTCCCTGAAGGATTTGTTTGCTGTTATCCGCGACAACTCGTCACTCGTTCGCTGCTACAATGTCCAGCGTGGGCCTTCGCAGGTGTGCGTGACTAACTGACAGTTGGCTGGAAATAGGCGTTTTATAGCGTCGGGGCGGCCAACTCGTCCACTTCGAGTGGGCTGTGGTTTTCTGCGTTTTTGTCGCTTAAAACGCGTTTTGGGCGATTTCCTGGCGCGGATCTCCCTTCTCCAGCCCCACCTCGCCCACCATCCACCCCCCACCGCAGAACCGTTACTCCACCTGTCCCCTCCCCAACCGCAAAACGTTTAGCCCACCTACGCTATCTCCAACCTTCCTCCCCTTGAACACCTCTCGTCGGCCACCTATTGGTACACAAGATTGTTTTTTTTCGGGTGCATAGTTCGTCGCCGCGGCTACCGTAACCCTCGATGCCTCTAAGCGTGTTCTCTGTGGTTTATTCTGCTTATCCCGCTTTGAGGGGGCCCACTCCTCACTCACTCCGAAAGTTCCATTCGGCGGCCTGGTTCGTTGCCGCGACTACTGTAATCTTCGGCGGGTGTTTTAGGTGGCTCCGGCGACTTTTTCAGTTTCAGGTTTAGGTTACCTTTCCGCTTGTAGTGACAACCGTCTGGTAATAGCGACTGCTTAGGCTTAAGCTTTGGCGTAGGCCTCTCGCGAATTTCGACGATCCGGCGACTTTTTCAGATTTCGGCCATTTTGCGTTTTTCGAGATTTCGGTGTTTTTGCGCTTCTTAACGTTTCGGCACTTTAGGGGATCTTTAGGCTTTGGGTGCCCCGAAAACTCATCCGCGCTGCAACAAGCGTGCGTGCCAGTGGTGACAACTGGCTGGAAATAACGAAAACCGCGCTGAAGCAGCTTTCGGAGATGCTGTAAAGCGTCGGTACGGACAATTCGTCCACTTCGAGTGGGCGGAGATTTTTTGCTTTTTCTCGCTCAAAACCCATTTTTCAACGATGGCGCGGATCCCCCCCCCCGCACCGCGGCCCCACTCCGCCGAATACTTTATTTTTTATCCTTATTTCTGCTAATGGAATTAACCTGTTATTTAATGTGAGATGGTTGGAGCCTGTTGTTTTTGTCTCTGCAAGTGTTCTAACAATAAGATTTATTAAATGCACTGCTTATAGCAACTATTCGCAGCATAGTTTCTATTTCTTTCTATATCTATCTCTATCCTTCTATTACTGTATGTTCTGGTGTAGAGATCATAATCACTATTTCTCAGGTTGCCTTGCAAATGTCGTAGTACGCAAATACTATGATCACATCCTAAGGAACTTCGATCGCTATAAACAGTCTTGTTATGCAAACCTATTATTACGATCTGTACTTGTTTGCTATTACGGTCCAAAGGGCATTATGCGTATAATAATGAAAAGGGCATTATGCGTACAATAATAAAAAGGGCACGAGGATGTTTGCGACTTCCGTCAGCTGCTCTTTGGGCTCTAGAGGATTTCCAAACAATAGCCGATGAACGTTTTCGGTAAAGAAGCTGGACCTGCGCCAAATACCGCCGTCTCCAAAAGCATATGAATTGCCTCGTGAATTGCTATTGGGACTCGCCCCTGTCAGGGTTCGTCCGCTTTTAGATCTGTACCGTATTGATCTCGCATATCACCAACATTTTTCTGTTGTTCTAGCCATCGGCATTTTAGCCACTGTACGCTCCAGTGCGGGCGCCATCATTCACACCCTCTTACCATTGTTATCAAGTTGCCGTTATCATAATACTAATGTTGTAATAGTGTCATCTACAATACTCTTACGCCTTTGTTAGCCTCACTTCAATAGTAGGTACAGCACCTCATAACCTTCAACTTGCCTTATTTGTGTGCCAGTAGTTCTCCGTCGATGTTAGTGTTGTATTTATGTTGCATTCATGTGTACAAACGGTTTAATTGCCCAAGTTAGAGGTATTGCCCTGTGACAACTACGAAAAGTCCCGCGTGGCGTCTTCTCACGAAGTCGAGCATTCTGCTTAAAGCTAGTGGCTATTCGGTGCCGACAACTCACTCAAAGGCCTATTTTCCACTAGCAACTACAAAATTTGGTGCATTGGCCAAATGAGCAAAGTTTGGTGCAGCGACCAAGCTACTGTTAACGAAGTCGCAGGACAATCAGTCTCAAACCGGGAAACCAGTACGTTTACTTTCGCCTTATAATGACTTCTTCATTGTTCTCACGTTAAGGGGCTTTAAGAACGGCTGCTAACCGTCTCCTAAGTAATCTTGACGATAGCGAAGACTTAGCATTGTCCCAGGTAGAGACTCCTCATGATGAAGTCGATCGCATTCCCTACGTCAATACGCTAAGGAAAAGGATCACGGATGCAACATTTGCCATCCGGTTCGAAATGGAAAACCTCCAGACAGCACTAGATAAATGTAGTGAAGAAGCGGATCATCTTGATCCTAACATCCCATCAGTAGAAGATGCACGTGAGAGAATTAATGCGAAGACCGAGAAAACACTTGAGCTACTTGAGAGGGACACGTTATCTCTTCAAGTTCTTTAAATTAAAGAGCACTTTAGAAGGTGCAAAAAACAATGCTTTGAGTAGCACGAATTTAACTCCTCCAGTAGTAAACCTGCCACCTATCCCTATTCCAAAATTCAGCGGAAAACTATGGGAGTGGAACACATTTTGGGTAACGTTCAACCACTCTGTCCACTCACAAAGAATGGACGACTTCTTGAAAATGAACTATCTATTAGATTCTCTTGAAGGGAAAGCAAGAGCTTTTGTTAACCAATACAGAATAACACGAGAATTCTACCAGATGGTTGTCTCCCATCTAAAGCAGAAGTACGGTGAAAAACAAGATCTGTTAGGCGAACTACTCGAAAGGGCACAAACGTCCAAAGCAAACAGCGATCGCCTTGAAGATCAGGAGACATTGCGCGAGCACTTATTCTCCGTAATCAGCCAATTGGCACACAATGGAGAATTTGTAGACCCCACGTATCTACAAAATCAACTTCTTACGAAATTTACGAAAGATATTCAAGGATACGCACTGGATCAAAGGAGCCGAGAGTCGGGTAAAACATACAAAACCGAAGATCTTTTAAAATCTGTTAATGAATATATAAGCAAGGAGCTCAGGATACAGCAGCAGCTAGACACAAAAGCCAGTGTCACATCAGACTTGAGAGGTGCTAGAAATACAGTCCTACAGCAATACTTTGTGCCACAAGCTCGTATGTCCACAAGCAAGATATATCCATGTTTCTATTGTGAAACAGTAGGTCAATTCCCAATTGACTGCAAAAAAAGTGCGAACGTACGAAGAAGGATTACAGACTATAAAAGATAGGAATCCTTTAATTTTGGATCAAAATTTCATAAGACCCTGGCTTCTAAAGACGGATGCTGCCGAGTATGCAGTAAACGTAGACATCACACGTCCATTTGTAAGCAGCAACAACCTTTTAAAAAGCAGCTTAATCAATCAGAAGTAGGCCAAAGAGAAAAACGAAAGGAGCCGGTCAACAGTACGAAAAGCAAAAAAACTACGCCATCAAGAATCAATACAGTAGAATCCCAACAAAACTATCAGAATGACACAGTCATACTCTACGCAATGAAAGGATATCTTTTGCTTAATACAGGATCCGATCGTTCATTTGTCGCCAACGAATTGGCTGAACGCCTTCATTTACAAAATATCGATTCTAACCAGGATCGAGACCATCACCAAACCGCTAAAGCGTATACCTCCCAGCAAAAAGGATAAGAAGTTCCTTCATCACAATAATATTAAACTGTCAATCGATCCTGACTGCAGTAGCGTACATCCAGAAATCCCGGTCGGATGTTCAGACGTATTTTCTCTACTTAATAGTAACCTAGGACAGAACAAAACATTACTATCGGGATTAATGTTAATTCCCTCTAAACTAGGTTATCTGGTAGTAGGAGGCAACCACAAACCGTACATCAAATCACTGGAAAGCACACTGCTTGTCACAGAGACTGCGGTATCCAACCCTCACCCATATGAACAGCAATCATGGGAAGATTTTTGCACACTGGAATCATCAGGAATTAACGAATTTACGGGATCGAAAATAGAAGAACGAGAGCATCAAAATGCTGAAATTTGGGAACAGTTTGCAAAAGCGATAGAAAGACGTGACGATGGTTATTATGTGAGACTTCCGTGGAAAGCAATTCAACTACACTCCCTGACAACAAATGCATGGCATTTCGGCCCAAAAACCAAAAATCCTTCTCTACTAGAAACATATAACAAAACGATAATGCAACAACTAAATGAGAACATTATCGAGGAAGTCGGTGAATCGGTACCCCAACAAGGTGTGATTATTCACTACCTACCGCATCACGCCGTGCTAACTCCACATAAGGAAACCACAGAATTACGAATTGTTTACGATGCATCCGCACATCTGGTACAAGCGCCCTCATTAAATGATGTTCTCCACCAAGGACCATGTTTTTGCATAGAAAATATTGCAATGATTGCGGATGTAGAGAAAGCGTTTTTGCAAATACGACTCCACAAGCAAGACAGAGATGCTACAAGATTTCTATGGATTCGTGACAACTCACAACCTTGTGAGCCAAAAAACATAGTTACCTACAGATTCACACGGGTTACTTTTGGCCTCAATTGTTTACCGTTCCTACTAGCAGGAACAGTTAAGCATCACTTAGAGAACCAAGTGTCCCATGAAGCATTCGCTAACGAACTTATGAACAACACATATGTCGATAACGTTATCGTCACAAGTTCGACATTAGAAGAGGCCATGGACAAATTTAAGCAATCAAAGCAAATCTTCAAAGATTTGGGCATGAATTTACGAGAATTTATGTCAAACAATAAACAACTCATTCGCCAGATTCACTCAAAGGACTTGGCATTAAGCAACCAACAAAAGGTCCTAGGAATAGCATGGGATTCGAAAAACGATAAACTACTTCTCTCATGCAAATACTCATACAAAACAAAGCTGATGAAACGTTCAGTAGCCGAACAAGTGGCAGCAATTTACGATCCCTTAGGATGGCTCACACCACTAACAGTACGATGAAAACAATTTCTTCAAAAGCTTTGGAACCTCGGTTATACGTGGGACACACCGCTCTCAAAGCTACATGCAGACGAATGAGAAAAAGTAGTCAGAAACCAAAATGGATTTGAAATCTGTATCCCACGGTGTGTTGCCGAACTCGAACGTGAAGCCAAACCTTTGCGGACGCCAGCAGACAGTGTATGGCAGCTTGCGCCTACTTGGCATCAAATAACCATTCGTTTCTCCTTATGGGAAAATCTAAATTACAGTTAATCAACTACGCTACCACTATTCCAAAGCTTGAGTTAAATGCTGTAACAATGGCAGTCCGTCTAGCATACTCAATACATACAGCCTTAAAAAACCACATGTCTATTCAAAAGATAATAATCATGTCTGACTTTGAAATTGCACTAAGTTGGTCACGATCACCAAATTTAGGGAAATCAGTAGTAGGAGTACTAGTAAAAAATCGCATCAAGGAAATACGTCGAATAGACAAGGCCCTGCAAAATCTCATTCGATTTGCCCATGTTCCTGCAGATCGAAATCCGGCCGATTGCGCAACGAGGGGATTAAGTAAGTCCCACTCCAAAAGCCATTATTGGTGAACAGGACCCGATCTCATTAGAGAGTCAGATTTGTCGAGGAAAATCAATCTTTTTGGGTTACCACAAGATGCAGAAAAGAACTTTAATTCTACCGTAGTGACCACCTTTGACCAACCGGATTTGGAATTTTTGGACTGGTCAAGACACAATCGACTAATAACGGCGCAAAACGCAGTGGCGTATGTCTTGAGATTCCTTAATAAAATGACAGCGAAACTGAAACGTAAATTACGAGAAAGAATCCGCTACACTATTCCGGAGATGGAGTTAGCCTCCTCGCAAACATATATTACGACAGTCGAGTACGAAGCGGCACTAAGAGTGATCATATGAAACCACCAACGATACACCTATCCTGGGATGGCAAAAAGATTTCTTCAACCCTTTAGTATCGTTAAAGATCAACATGGAATTCTTCGCTGCAAAGGACGCTTAAATAAAGCAAACATTCCCTTCGAAGAACGACAACCAATACTCATAGAAGCAAAAACAAGATTAGCCGAAATTATAGTAAGCGACGCACATTTACCATCTCACTGTAGCACTAGTCAATGGCAAACGTTAGAAAACGATTCTGGATCTCAACATTACGACGTCTGTCAAGGAACGCTATAAGGCGATGCGTTGCATGTCAAAAAATGAACAACTTGCCTTATAAGTACCCAACAATGGACGACCTACCGAAGAGAACGGTAGTAAGATCACGACCATTTGAACATGTTGGGATAGATTACTTCGGCCCATTGTCAATGAAAGATACAGAACAGGTAGTGAAAGGTTATGGAATTATTCTTACGTGTACAGCCACAAAGCTGCTACACCTAGAATTAGTTCAAAATATGACAATTGACGAACTCCTATTAGCACTTCGTCGGTTCTTCGCTAGAAGGGGAGTACCAAACACGATCACTTCCGATAACGCACCGAACTTCACTCTAGCGGAACAAATCTTAAGAACCGCTATTGCCCCTAAAACCAATGGTACCTCGTTTACGAAGACATTACCAATCAAAGCAATCACGTGGAGAACAACAACACCTTATGCCCCGTGGCAGGGGACCTTTTTGCGAGCGCCTTATAAAGTCAGTGAAACATTCTCTTTATAAAGTGTTACAAAAGACGATTCCAACAACGTCACAATTAGCAACTCTTCTGGTAGAGATCGAGGGATGTCTAAATAACAGACCGCTCACATACATCGGAGAGAAACTTGAAGAAAAAAAAGAAAAGATGACCTGGTAATCTTGCGTCCAATCGACTTTATCCAATGCGATATAGTATTAACATATTCATTCGAGTCCACAAATGTCCAAGAACACGATGAAGATTATATTCCTCCACACGAACTAGCTCTGTTGCGCACCAGACAGCACGCGATAGCAGCTGTGACATCAAGTCAAAAATTAACGGAACAGCATTGGATCATTTGGAGCCAACAGAACCTCAGTAGCCTCCGGAAACACATGTACTTCGTTTTGATAAAAAGAGAGGCACTACAATTCTTCCAATGACTGGCACAGTGGTACTAATTTACGAACCAGTCCTACCCCGAAACACCTGGAGAATGGGCCGTACCATAAAACTCCAAACATCAGAGAGTGGAGCCATACGAGAAGCACAAGTCAAGCTACTTAACATTTTGCGAGCGCCTTATAAAGTCAGTGAAACATTCTCTTTATAAAGTGTTACAAAAGACGATTCCAACAACGTCACAATTAGCAACTCTTCTGGTAGAGATCGAGGGATGTCTAAATAACAGACCGCTCACATACATCGGAGAGAAACTTGAAGAAAAAAAAGAAAAGATGACCTGGTAATCTTGCGTCCAATCGACTTTATCCAATACGATATAGTATTAACATATTCATTCGAGTCCACAAATGTCCAAGAACACGATGAAGATTATATTCCTCCACACGAACTAGCTCTGTTGCGCACCAGACAGCACGCGATAGCAGCTGTGACATCAAGTCAAAAATTAACGGAACAGCATTGGATCATTTGGAGCCAACAGAACCTCAGTAGCCTCCAGAAACACATGTACTTCGTTTTGATAGAAAGAGAGGCACTACAATTCTTTCAATGACTGGCACAGTGGTACTAATTTACGAACCAGTCCTACCCCGAAACACCTGGAGAATGGGCCGTACCATAAAACTCCAAACATCAGAGAGTGGAGCCATACGAGTAGCACAAGTCAAGCTACTTAACGGACGAATCATCAGAAGACCTATTAATTTACTTATACCCTTAGAACTGGGAAACACCCAATCAAATGAGTCTCCAAGTACTAACGACGAGTCGAATGTTGCTCCAAGTCCCGACATCAGAAATGAAAATGAACTAAACGAAAGATCGAAAGAACGTTATAACTTACGACCACGACCACGTATTCGCACCGTCCACTCAGTTCAATGTCTCAGTTCAATCTAATGATGAATATTTCCTTAATCATGATAATAACAAACATGGAACGAGCTCTGCTATTTACGAACTGCCGCAATTTCTAACCTATGATAACGATCATCCTAGTCCTAGTTTTGCAGCACTACCTACCAATTATTGTCTAACATATATCATCCACTCACACAAATAATATTCACTATTTGAGCTACTGTATTGTTCTACACGTATCTCACTTTATTCCTAGACATCACCTGCACCTACTACTTATTCTGTTGCAATGACGTGTAGAATTCTGCTATGGAATGATGTATGCATACAATCATTCTCCCGTTCTCATCTCTTTCTCCTTTCGTCTCTCTCCTTCTTTTTTCACTTCACATACAGTTACCATTTCACATCAACCTCCTCATTCCTCTCCTAATAAAAATGACTGCATGATTACCTTGTTTTCACACGATTGGGTAGAATTCATATGCTAAGTTCCTTAAAATCCATACAACAACCACTTGTGGGGGTGGGGAGTATAGCTCGTAGTCACTTCCACCATCGAAGCTTAGGTAACTTTCTATCCTCATCGATTAATGTTAAAGTAAACTTGACCGCTGTACATAAGATGTCTAGCTTAGCCTAATGCACGGCTCGTCTGCATCTCATTTTTCTGTTGTTCTAGCCATCGGCATTTTAGCCACTGTACGCCCCAGTGCGGGCGCCGTTATTCGCATTCCTTTACTCTTGTTATCAAGCTGCTGTTATCATAGTACTAATGTTGTAATAGTGTCATTTACAATACTCTTACGCCTTTGTTAGCCTCACTTCAATAGGTCAATAGGTACAGCACCTCATAACCTTCAGCTTACCTTATTTGTGTGCCAGTAGTTCTTCGTCGATATTAATGTTGTATTGATGTTGCATTTATGTGTATAAACGGTTCAATTACCCAAGGTATTGCCTTGTGACAACTACAAAAAGTCCCGCTTCTCACGAAGTCGAGCATTCTGCTTATAGTGGCTATTCGGTGCCGACAACTGACTCAAAGGCCTATTTTCCACTAGTAACCGCAATACTATTGGCTCACGTTTCGGCTGTTTCGCCTTCTTTAGAAACTAGAAACGTCGAATCGAAATTCAATCTCCTCAATCACCGAAAAACTTTACAAGCTCAGAAGAAAAAACTTGATGCATAAATTTCTATTTTCATAATAAACAGTTTTCCGTAAAGACTATCTGTTATGTTCTTCTTAAATTTTCCAGTTATTTAATGAAGACCAATCGCAAATAACCTTACAAAGTTAGGAATGTGCCTCCCCCATGTCGAAGAAATCGGCCCCAGGTATGACGCGTGGTCGAGACATATTCATTTTTAGACGCAAATGTTTTAGATTTCTATGGGAGGATGCTAACTTTTGCTTCAAAATCCTCTTCGTTATGTCTTTGTGCTTTATGCGTGTCCAGTGGAGTGCAGATTGGGTTGAATTCGAAATAATGCAATGATTATTGATACAAAGAAAACCCCGAACTACTTTTTATAGTGCTACGAATATTAGGGCAATCTAGGTCGGACAAATCGAAGTTTTAGCTTTGCTCTCAACAAAGTGAGCCATGGGTCCCTCCTATAATCTGAATAAATGAAAACACTTGTAATGATAGTATTTGGCAGGCTAGGTGTGGATTCGAAAATCGTTCTCGTTTTCGATCATGTTCCTCGCGAAGTGCGCTAGATTGTGACACGTAACCTCCGTTCTTCGCTTCAGTTTACCCACTCCTTATCGCAGATAGTTGATCTCACCATACCACCGGCTTCTTGCTTGAAATGCATTAGTGAAATTTTTTGAAAATACTTTTCAAAATAGACCATTATTGAACTTTGACATTGACAGCGAACATCCGTGTTTTTTGGACTGTTCAGTTTACATGATGTTATTGCGAAAGACTTACTCAGTTTAACGTTTCGGCGTCTTCGATTTCTTCAGACTCCATCGATACGAGCCGACTGTCCATATCACTCGTCATCGCAATGTGGCTCTTTGAAGTTGTGTCAAGTCGAATATTCTAGAGTAGAGCACCGTTCGAATGGGAATCATACTCTGCAGTGCTGCTCTTATACAAGAAGGTTGTTGCTGACTGTTCACTAATAGAATGAATTCATGTAGGCATTACATCAATCTCGGTGTTGTAGATCATTGGCGTCGTGTTGATTTCTTGATCTTCGTTCATCAGAGTGGAGACGGGCTTTCACATCCTACTCTACCATTCCATTTGTCGAGTAATCGTTAGATTCTTTGCTAGAAGTCAACGATATCCTGGTAATTCCCAAGACCGACTTTCTGTTAACCTCTGCATTGATTGATAATTCGGCGAAGCGGGTAGGCCGCTCTGCGTCCGCATAAAAGAACACCTAGTCGGTAAATCTAAATTAAAACCAAACACTCCACTAGGCGCGCATAGGAGGCAGGAACATAACGGAGAAGATTTCGAAGTAGGAGTTACTATCCTCAGGCACGAATCAAAAACATCAGCGCGTTGGATCAATTCCAAATATCCAAAAATGAACCACAAGGAGGAGTGTCTTCTCATCACGCGTGACCTGGCGCCGTACCTTAGGCTAATCCAATAACCTGACACAGGCACAGTCCTCGCCCATGTAGTACTCTGTGCGGCTGCTATCCACCAACTAACTTTACAAGAAATAAACGGTAGGTGTTTAAATGAAGCTGTTTCTTATGCGAACACAAATTTATTTGTTAAGTTTTATCTTCTAGGGTTATGAACGTGTTTGGCTGAGTAGATCGCATTTCAATTTGACCCCTCCAGGCTCTGAAGAAGGCGAAACCGCCTATTGACTTTATTAGTAATATAATAGAAGTGAATGAATGCTCGCCACTCAATTCATTTAAAGATTTAGTTACTTTATGAAAGCAAGCATTGAGTTCAGGGTGCCCCTGAAAGCAAATTCTATCTACTACTCAATCGGATGCTTGTCCTAATGCGCTATCCAAGCTCTGGCACTTGAATAAAAATCGACCAACTCCGACCTCTCGTAGACTTGTTTCTAATAATCCTGTTTTAAATTGTACTTCATGTAGGTGCGGGAATAGAGCTCTGATGTGTGTTCATGCAAAATGTAGAAGCACAGACCTTTAATTTTTCCTTGTCTTGGAGGCGTTCTCACGTTTTACGATCTGAAACTAAAGAAGAAACAACTATTTTATATAACAAAAGATAAAGAAGAATGACATGGCTAGAACAGCGACTTCGAGTATCTCCGACGTTGGTACGGGGATAAAGTTCGTTGTGAGTTTTCACGTCCTTCTTTCTTTCATCATTCCATCATTGTTATTAGTGCTTCGAAACCTACTTTCCTCGAACCTCGGTGTGCTTAATCAATATGTATTCTTTCTTTCATGAGCTTACACGAGGTTGATAACAATATTTATTGTCGGCTAACGTTTCGACTTCTTCGTCTTCATCAAAGCCGATGATCTGAGTCGATGGTCCACGCTTGTCATTCGTCTCGATGTGGCGGCTTCGCCTTCGTGTCGAGTCAGGTCTTCTTCAACGGTCCATCTCCTCGAATGAGGCACATTCATTCAGTGACCCCTTTTTATACACGATGCTGATGGTGGATGTAATGATAGTGTCCGTTGATAACTACTTGTTTTTATTCCGGACAAAAACTTGTTTCTTTTTTTTTCGAAGCATTAATACGCTTTGTGCTAGCTAATAATAACACCGACTTCTGCACGATGTGCGCGATGATATATGTCCCGAAGAAAAACAAGTAGTTATCAACGGGCATTATCATTATATTCACCATCAGCATCGTGTATAAAAGGGCATCACTGAATGAGTGTGCCTCATTCGAGGAGATTGACCGCTGAAGAAGACCTGGCTCGACACGAAGGCGAAGCCGCCACATCGAGACGAATGACAAGCGTGGACCATCGACTCGGATCATCGGCTCTGATGAAGACGAAGACGTCGAAACGTTAACCGATAATAAATATTGTTATCAACCTCGTGTAAGCTCATCAAAGAAAGAATACAAATTGTTATTATTGTTTTTACTTATTTAATCCTGAGAAGAATTGATGCTTAGTGCAGCGAATTTTGGTGCAAGGCTATTTCGTATAGGCTTGAGGTGTTACTCACCAATTAGCAAAAATCTTAAGTCATGAGAAACACTCGTTTACGTCTTATTACAATATATTGCAGTTCCAGGAGGAGAGTAGAGAAGTGTAGTGGTAGTGTTCTCATTCATTACGTCCACGGCGTAGCGGACCCAAATGGTGTTTCGACCGAGCTCCAAGCTTGCCAAGCTTCTCATCTGTCTGGGATCCAGGGAATTGACACCAGATTTGTCTGAGAAAAGCTTGCATCTTTTAATCCACGCGAAAACGCTCCACCACGCCAGTGATTCCAGGGGGATCTACTCTACCAGCAATGCAAATGTGACGAAACGGAAATCCTGAAACGGTAGCGGAACCCACCCACAAAAAGTTCGAGGACCTAGTGGTGAAAGCGAGGAAACTAATCGGATGCAAGTGCTGCAATTCACACATTGTAAAACATGTAATGCCGGTTTATTTAATATTAAAAGAGGGATAAAGCTCTCGGCGTTGATTAATCCCTGAGGTATGCACTATGTATTCGACTTCATTAAGTATAGTTGAAGGCAATTAAATGCATACTTCGCGTTTACAATGACTCGCGGTGGCCTACTGATGTATCGAGCCAGTGCTGCCATCCTCCCAAACAAGTCTGGTACTAATTCACCGACCCCAGAGGGATGGAAGGCTTGGTGGGCCATGGGTGCAGCGATCGATTCCATGTGTATCCCAGTGGCACCTCCGACACTTCTCTGCAGACTCTCTACGATAGTCGCTCAACGTATTCTACTAGGAAAGAACGATTTCTGAAGAACAAAGAAACATGTCTACACCTTGCAACATAGCTCCTTCACGAAATGCTGTAATTGGGTCAGGGATAAGTACTCAAATGTTCATTACAGTTCACCATGTGGGAGGAAGTCATCAAAATATGGGATCACCATTAGGAATACAGACGGTAGAAAGCCTAACAATTATCACAGGGATATATTAACTGTTAGAAAAACAAACTCGCTATAAAAAAATTCAAAGCGTAGACGTAAGTACACGACATAGCCGAACCTGTTGTGTACTGGCCTTCTTTTAATGTGATTGTACTCACATCCCGTAGAAGCACTCGTTCGTCGACACAATCTGGAAAGAGGAAATGTCAGTAAATAACCTTAAAGTGCAGATTACAAACGGGAAAAAGCTTCATTGAAATCATAAAGGGCGATCGCACCACCATTACAATGATACTGTGATGCGTTGACCCACATGGGACCTTTATCTAATATTAATGAAAGTTATAGTTCCATGGATGTGAATATCATATCTAGGAAAATGATGTACCATAGGTTGACGAGATTGCACCATGGACGTCTTATAAACGATATCATATTGCTGGCACTTTACGTAGTAATTCTCAAGACCGACTTTCTGTTAACCTCGGCATTGATTGATAATTCGATGTTTTTCTTCAATAAGCAGACACGTGGTTGTTATTATAGAAGATACAATAGCTGACGTTTAGGCGGTTTCGCCTTCTTCAGAGCCTGGAGGGGTCAAATTGAAGTGCGATCTACTCAGCCAAACACTTTGATAACCCCAGCAGATAAAACTTAACAAATAAATTTGTATTCGCATAAGAAATGGCTTCATTTAAGCACCTATCGTTTACTTCTTGTAACCATTTAAGTCAGTTGGTGGATAGCAGCCGCACAGAGTACTACATGGGCGAGGGCTGTGCCTGTGTCAGGTCATGGGATTAGCCTGAGGTATGGCGCCAGGTCACGCGTGATGACAAGACACTCCTCCTTGTGGTTCATTTTTGGATATTTGGAATTGATCCAACGCGCTGATGTTTTTGATTCGTGCCTGAGGATAGTGACTCCTACTTCGAAATCTCCGTTATGTTCCTGCATCCATTGCCCGCCTAGTGGAGTGTTTGGTTTTAATTTAGATTTACCGACTAGGTGTTCTTTTATGCGGACGCAGAGCGGTCTACCCGTTTTGCCAACGTATTCGTCCCCGCATGCTTTACGTGAGATCAGGTAGACTGTACCCGAGCTTATGCAATCACCGTCTCTACTGTTAGGGCATATTACGCAGTTTTTCGTTATACATAGACGGTCATATAGGCGGTTGCGAACTAGCTGCCGTCTTAAAGTGTCCGGTGGTATTTCTATCACTCTTACGGATTTCTCTAGGCCGGCCGTTATTAAGCAACGTTTTATGGCTGCACTTATTGCACTTTAAATAAAGGGCAAGAGGAACGGAGCCTTGTTTTCGCTAGAATTATCGCTTTGGGGCGTAGCTTTCCCTCAGTGCCTATGCCGAGAAGCTACAGTTTCGCAACCATTTGAAATGGCTATTTGGCACGCCAGTTTCGAGGATTCTTCGCTTTGCTCTCTACCTGTGCACTCGCTGGCGGCGGTTCGAAACATATTCCTCATAAGCGCCCTTTTAGTGTGTGAGGAATGAGAGAAGAGGTAATGAACCAGTATATTCTTACTGCTTGACTTTCGATGCCATTTTGTGATGTAGCCATTTTCAGATAGGATGACTTGAACGTTTAGAAATAGAAGCCAGTTTTGTTTCGGTTTCTCACGGGTGAATTTTACGTACTCTGACTGCTTGTTCAATAACTCAAAGCATCTGTCCATCTCTTCTTGTGTGGCGCAGATGACAAAACAATCATCTATATACCTACAGTAGAGTAGTGGACCGAGAATGGTCACTGGTGTTTCCACCTTAGACATAAAAGCAATGGCAAGACTTGGTGCCAGTCGCTGCCCCCATTGCCAACCCTTTTATTTCAGCGTAGTAATTTCCGGACCATCTGAAGATTCAGCAGTTCAAGCATTCTTTTAAGAGTGCCATCAACTGCTCTATCTTGAAGCGATACATGTTCATTTCTCCTTCGCGTTGTATAAAAAGTTCGAATATGGCTTGCATAGCGGAGTCATTCGACACGTTTGTATAGAGGGTGATGACGTCGACAGACTCCATCACATACGCGCTGTTGGGTTACGCGTTACCTAGACGATCCAGGAACATTTGGGTGCTCGTGAGATGGAATACGTATGGAATACATATACATTCTTATGCGAATACAAATTTATTTGTTAATTTTTATCTGCTTCGGTTACAAAAGTGTTTGGTTGAGTAGATCGCATCTCAATTTGACCTTTCCAGGCTTTGAAGAAGGCGAAACCGCCGAAACGTCAGCAATTGTATCCTAATAAATTCTGTACTAACAGCCTCGTGTCTGCTTTTTAAAATAAAGCATCGATATTATATTGGTCCGCACGTTTAGTGACACCTACACATTGTCGTTGTACTATATATTTACATATATATACATATGTACTAGGTGGGAGATTGTGTGTTCGCGCGCATGATCGTCAGTGAAATACCACCACTTTCATCGATTCTTTACTTATTCGGTGCAAAGAGAATTGAGAGGGCGCGTGTGGCGCAGTGGTTGGAGGCCCCACTGCGGCGCGCACGTGAAATGCGCCCATGGCTCACCAAGCCTTCCATCCCCCCGGGGTCGGCAAATTGGTACCAGACTTGTCTGGGAGGATAGCAGCACTGGCTCGATACATCGGCCGGCCACCGCGAGTCACATTGTAAAGGCCAGATATGCATTCAATCACCTCCAACGATACCTAATGAAATCGAATGCATGGCGCATCCCTCAGGGATTGATCAACGACGAGAGCTCTATCCTTTAGCTTTTTACATATGTACATATGTATATACATATATATACATATATATATATGTCGTATAGTCCTGTAATAGTATGGGGTCCTACTCGGCCGACGTTTGTTCATAAGAACCCATCGTATGTTCAGCGGTTGTTACTTGCTTGCCTGCTTGCTCGCTCAAGCTGAGAGAGTTTTCGACAATTCCTCCAACAATTCAGGAGTGAACCTATACGAGAAATCATCAAAGCCCTGGTAGCAACTTAGCTGATTAATCGCCTGCCGATCGGCAAATATTGCGACTTTCCAGGAAAAGTACTATGAAGAGTCCTAGCTCGGCAGACCATGGAAAAATCTTACTTTGCTCCCATAGTGCCAATTACATTGGAAGTGTGAGTAGGATGGACAACTTGTCCATTATAGTCGATCACAAAGTCTCCCTCCAGAAGAACGCTGTGGTGCTTGAAGAAGTCCTAAGTACAAGAAAGCAACTTTTCTCAAGCTCACGAGAGTTGAGGATTGCTTGTGCTTATACAGGCCCTGTGAACGTTGTAGTGCAGTTATGTCGGGATTCCGTTGAAACCACACTAGTCAGGCATTTAGCATTTTCTAAGGGATAGAAGACGAGGAGTTCTTACGTTATAGCCGAACGGAACTTGTGACTGACCACCTCTCAATTGGGCGAGACAACGAAACCGATCGAAAAAGTGCTATACCTTTCGCGATTTGTAATTTTGGGGTATTTAAGTGTTGAACTAAGTTAGAGTAGAAGCAATATTTGAGGAAAGTCCAGCGGAAAAGGTCACGGAATATTCTGCTTGGTTATATTTAAAGTTATAGGAAAAAATCAAAGTGAACAAAAAATTCTGACTAGTTCGTTGTATCCTTGCTTGTTAGACGACCTTAGTGTCAGATCATCACGGAGGATCGTGTAGGACTAAGAAGAAATTCCATTTGGCCCATAATCATCTACTCTGATAGAATTTTTCTCTGATCGAACTGTTCAGCTGGAACGAGCCCTCAGCACTATCAATCTTTTGTAACCGCTTGCAGAACAGGTTGAAGTTTTTTCGTATGCGAATAGCATCATTTCAAGTAGACTTCCTTATACATTAAAAGAATTTTAGTTATGTTTTCGTGGTATTTTCTGAAAATTCCTCATTCTTGCCTTTTAACTTGGGTGTTTTTTTATTTAGAAGATGAACTATCGGCTAATTGTTATCTTCCAATTGCTCTACATAATACCTTCCGTTGTACTGTATTTCATGGAATCCTGTCATATCATCTACTCGAAGAATGTGGAATACTCGTCAGCATTCTATCACATATTCTTGATTCGAGGTAAAGGTTATGGAGCATCGTTGTGCTCAAGATTATAAACTTCAACACGTCTTAGGAATACGCGATGCGTTTGACTCCATTCCTAGCATCGTAAATGTATTCGGATACATATTCGACCTATGCAACGATTTGCGATGCACTTCCATCGCCACGCTCCAATCATTGTGTTGGCAAGAAAAACTGATCAACCCCGAATATTTCGTCCATACCCATTGCCTCGAGTTTATCACATTCCATACGATTTTATTGCCGACTAACAAAGGTGATATTTCATAAACTTCGATAAAATTGAGTTTAATCCTCAGGGTCACCTCTTGATATCTATGTGCGAAACCGTACGTCGAAAATTTTTTTTCCAATCGACAGAAGTCATGAGTGTGTATAATGGTTAGAGCTGCTCTAAAATGCACACGTGATCGTTGGATCGAATTTGCACCACACTGACCCTAAGCCTTCCAACTTTTTGAGGACGGCAAATTAGTAGCGCACTTGTCTGGAAGGAAAGCAGAGCTAACTTGGTACATCAATTCTTGCCTACTTACTTGGATACTTGGTTGATTGGTCTTTACTGGTGTCCCAGATTCTGTCTTTATTTCCATTCGCTTCCCTCTTCCCTCTTCCCTCCAGTCATCGCTCATGGAGGCTTGAAACACGGTGATGCCAGTGAAGTCCATGTCGAATTTTTATTGTTTCCATCTGCACATCGTTGAAGTTAGCTTAGAGCAGGTACGCTCATCGTTGAAGTGACCTTCAAAGGGTTCGCTTCCATTCTGTTGAAATGCACAGCACTGTTCTTTTTGTCTATCTCTCATCTCTCTTTCCTATTATGTGCCTGGCCCATCTGTGCTCCGCTACCGCTGCATTTTGATTACAGGTTAAACTAAAGAATTGATCATTCAAGCGTTTTGTGATTGATACGCAAATTTCTTGATGCGACTATCATCCCACATCGCTGCTGCATAACAAAGCGATGAAAGGGTTGCTGAATTGAATAGGTGACAGCGAAGTCATTGGGCTTGTTTGTTGGTCGGTGACTTTGAACGGTCCGAGTGCTCCCTATGCTGCTCTAGTTCTTCTGTATAATTCCTCCTTAACATTGTCCACCTTAATTAAACGCCCAAGATATATTTGAAAGGTGATCCCTATGATCAGAAAACCATTCAGATCGATTTTTTCGCCTTCGCACCGTGATTCTTGATAAAATGGATACTCGTTTTATTTACGCACAGTCCATTCTTTTTTCGGCTCCGCTGTTCATTAAGCATCGTCGCTTCTTCACTGCGCTTCTTGAAAAAGTGACGATTTCAGCGCAAAACGAAGATTTGATGGAAATATTTCATCAGTGCGTATGTCGTTTTCCTGCTTCAATCGAGTGACTTCATTTTCCACTGGAGTGCGGCAGTAAATAGCTTTGGCGATATTGTGTGTTTTTGCCGAGACCCTTCGCCCATGGGTTTCCTAAGGCGTCCACAGATATCCCTTCTCACAGATATCCCTTCTATGAGGAGGGACCCCGTGCCAGGTAGTCGCGAGGCTACGTGGCGCGCCTGCAGGTGGCGTACAAGGGGTTAATGGAGAATCAAGAGCCACCATTGTTTCCCTGACACGTAGGTGGATCCAGAGAATGAACTGCCTGTTTTTGCTGAGCCGATTTGACACACACCTTCCCTGCACACGAAGCAAATTCATGCATGCAGGCGTGGGTGTGCCTTCGTTTAGGGGGATTGTATTCTGTGAATTAATTCGGCCAAGTGCCTGCGATCGAGTGATTAGTAACAGAGAAGTATACGGGAGGCGATAGGAGTCGCTTACAAGGGAAGACTGGCAGGCTAACCGTGAGTATGCCCACTCTCCACGTCCTGAGCTCAGCAAGCCACACTTGGTATGAAACCCTAAACACTCAAAAATAAACGATTTCATATCCTCGTTTCCGATAGAGTTCCGATACGTCAAGGTTGTGTAGGACGAAGCTGTTAAAATCTTAAGGTCTATTCAGGCTGCCTATATCGTAAAGAACTAAGGTGACGATCTGTACCAGCAATGCAAGCACTCTTGCATCTGAGTTTTCCACAGAAGACGTGGTCATGCAGGAATGAAGGATAAGGTAGGACGTCGTCGGTTTGACCGAGATAAGACGACGTCACACCTTCAACGCCGTCTGTGACACGGAGAAGAAGTGTTCCTCGGAACATGCGGCAATAGAGGCGCAGGAGGTGTCGGCGTTCTCGTCAACACGAGTTCGTCCATAAACGTGGATTCATTCGAAAAGCTAACAACGCAAATCGAGCGTTTGCGATTAAAGAGATGTGGATCGACACCGGCTTGGACAAACTTTATAGTTTATGTGTCGACATAAAACTATGACTAGGAAGAAATCGAAGCGTTCCATGTGGACTTAGAGAAGTTTTACAGAAAACACTATACATTCTTCAAGGTCAACATTGGAGATCTTAACACCAAGACTGGACCGAGAAAAACGTCTGAAGAACATCATACTGGAAGCAGCAGATTAGAATTGAAATAGCAGGGTCAAGGGGTGCCTGAGTTTGTCATAACGACCAAGAGCACCCATGGTAGCCAGCAGTTCCGGAAGTCCCACTGTCGACGCTATACGTGGGAGCCTCTCAATAGAGAGTACCATAACGAAATAGACCACATCAAATGGAAAGTTTCGCCTACCCGATGTCGCTGTCGTCGCAAAACTCTACACGGGCTCAGACCAATACCTTTTTCGTGTAAGAAATTATTTCTCGCGGAAAGGAGAAAAGCCGCTAGATCCAAAAAACCAAGTTTCAAAACCACCATAAAATAGGATTTACTCGGATTATCAGTAAACCGTTGGGAAGATGACATTCTCGATAACATCGACGAAGAATACAATCGGCTCATACCACTTTTGCGCTATAAAAGCTAAGCGGTCGAAAATCACAAGAGACGTCTGCCTCTAGAAACACTCGAGCTGATACCCCAGCGTGGAAACCCACGTGGTTGTCACCCCTATACCACGTTCCAACTTAGGAAACAATGCAACAGATGGTAAAGAAAAGATTTTAAAGAAAGGAAAGTAGCAGTTACGGTTGAAGTTGCAGAGGATGGAAAAAGTATTTGCAAAGCTTGCTGAAGCTTCGCCAATTACAAAACCGAAATTACTGCCCTCCGACGTCCAGACAAAACATTTACAGCTTGTAGAAAGGCAACGGGGAAACTATTCCATACTACTACTCGAATCTGCTCATTAGCCACAACTGGCTGCTCACTTATGAAATAAAGGAGGATGAATGTATCGCACTACCGTTTCTACCTTCCAAAATCCGACATCCTCCGTCGTCGATGAACGGTCGAACAGCACCAGGTGTAGACAGTATGAGATCAAAATACCTGAAGAACGTTTCGCCAGTCCTCGTAAAAACACTGGCTCGGCTATTTACACGTTACCTGTTTCAATGCAAGGTCCCTACTCAGTAGAAGACCATCAAGACCGTGTTATTGTTCAAGAAGGGTGACCTACACGATATCGGCAACTATCGCCCAATCTGCTTGCTGTCTATCGTCTACAAACATTTCACTTGATTCATCCTAAACAGGATTGATCACTGTAGGAAGAATAGCCATATCAGTAAGCAAAGTTTCAAAAAGGATTTCAAAAAGGATCGATGGACAACATCCACACGATAACAAGACTCATTAAAGGACCCGGACAACTCCAGTTTCCTTTTGTTTTCAAGCTCCTTGTTGATAGTGAAGATGCGATATTAACTGGCTTGAGTAACAGGGGCGAGTTCGGTAGAGGTGGATATATATTGCATAGCACATTGTTCCGTGGTTGGTCAAGGCTTGAAGGCCTGTTTTTTTCATTTATAATTGGAAACCTGTATCACCTGTATCACCTGTATCCCGTTAATTGTCGAGTGACTCGAGCGGCCGCCAGTAAATCCTCCATTTTTCCCTATGGCGTGCAAGAGTAGCCCAGTGGGTTCTGCTCGCTTTAGAGACTCGTCGAGCTTCATATCTTTTTTCTAGGCTCCTCGTGAAGAACTCTGACCACCGGGTCGGTGCTCTTTCTGCGGTACTTTTGATATCCCGAGGAATCCAGTCACTAACGGCTTTTGTCCATCGGCTATCATTCATACGCATTACGTGTCCGGCCCACCTCATCTTCGACTGTTTGGCGTATGGAACGGCATCTTTGACTTTTGATCGTTGACGCACGCTGGAGCTTCGGATCCCATCCCTTACTTGTGGGAAACGGGATACTCCTAGCATCGTCCTTAACGTTCTATAATCGACTGCGCGTTCTATAACGCTGAGGGATCTTTCATCCTGCTCACGTAGCGACCTGGTCTCTGACGCATAGGTTAGGGCAGGAAGAACCGTTGAGTCGAAAAGGTGGGCACGAAGTCGGGTGTTCTTTGCTCTCTTCACTACATCTTCGATGCTCTTGAAAGCTCCCCAAGCCGCTCGTTTCCTTCTGCTCAGCTCTGGAGCTAAGTCGTTCATCATATTGATTTCCCGAACTAGATAGACGTAACTGAAGCATTCGGAGATATTCGTTCCATTGAGGGCGAATGGGACAAACGGAACCAATCCGTTTTTCGTGAACATCGTTTTCGTGGGATATAGTCGAAGACCAATGTTTCAACACGCTTTATTAAAATCCGCATGTATAAGTTCCGCTTGGCTAATGTGTAGTGTTGTAAGGACGATGTCATCAGCAAATCAAAGGTAATGCAACTGCCGACTATCGATTTTCACTCCCATATTATCCCATTTCAATGTTCGCATGACATTCTGGAGGGTGGCTGTAAATAATTTTGACGATATTGTATAGCCTTGCCTAACTCTTTTTTTGTCGTCAATGCTAACATCGTTGTGGAATGGTGATATCTTGGTTGTGAAGTTTTTGTAAAACTCATGAAGAATCTTTATATATTGAGTAGGGACTCCTTGACTATCAAGGGCTCTCATGACTGCTCCTATCTTAATTGAGTGAAAGGCCTTCTTTAAATAGATGAAAGTGAGAAAGAGCGGTCTTTTGTACTCGCGATAATTCAGTGAGCCTTGTTATTGTGTGGATGTGGTCCATCGTACTAAATCCTTTTCGAAACCCTGCTTGCTCGCACGGCTGTCCATTGTCCAGTGTTCTGTCAATTCTGTTTAAGATGACTCGAGTGAAAAGTTTGTAGACTACAGACAGCAAGCAGCTTGGGCGATAGTTGCCTATGTCGTGTAGGTCACCCTTCTTGAAAAACAACACGGTCCTGCTGGTCTTCCACTGAGTGGGGACCTTGCATTCAGACAGGTAACGTGTGAAGAGCCGAGCCAGTGTGCTTACGAGGACTAGCGGAAGGTTCTTCAGATGTTCTGATTTTATCCTTTCCGGAACTGGTGCTGTTTGATTCTTCACCGACGAAATGGCATGTCGGATTTCGCAAGGGACAACCGGTGGAGCAACAGCTTCGACCATTGTTGCTGCTCTTCTCTCTCTAAGATCTTCTTATATCACCTGTCTGCATTGTTTAGCAAGCTCGGGCGTTAATTCGCTGAGGCTTCTGGAATTGCGAGTTACCATAGATGGTCTTGGTCTCCATGATTTACTCACAGAGCCGCTCACGCTGTTCGTGTCTCAATGTGACGTTCCTCAGACGATCTTCTTGGTCCAATCTTGGCATTGAAATCTCCAATGATGACTTCGAAGAATGTATGGTCTTTTCTGTAGAACCTCTCCAAGTCCATGTAGAACGCTTCGACTTCTTCTTCGTCATAGTTTGATGCTGGCGCGTTAACGACGAAGATTGTCAAAGCCGGTGTTGATCCACATCTTTTTAATCGTAAACGTCCGATTCGAGTTGTAAGCTGTTCGAATGAATCGATGTTCATGAACAAACTCGTGTTGACGAGAACGCCGACAGCGCCTACTCCTCTACTGTCGCATGTTCTGAGGTACAGTTCTTCTCCAGTATCATAGACGGCGTTGAATGTGTGGCGTCGCCTTGGCCAGGCCGATGACGTCGTCCCTTACCATTCTTGCTTGCATGGGCAAGTCTTCTATCGAGGACTCGGATGCAAGTGTACGTGCATTGTAGGTGCAGATCGTCACCATAGTTCTTGATCCAGGCAGCTTCCATTGGCCCTGAGATTTTAGCAGCCTCTCCGCACTCGTCCTGCCCAACGCTGCGAAACTGGGGGCTCCTTCGGGGTCAGGTGAATGAGGCCCGGTTTTTTTTTACTGTGTTTAGCATTTTTGATACCGACGTATAGCTTGCTGGTCTCTGAACGTGGGGGCTGATTATACTCACGGGTAGCTTGCCAGGCTCTCCCAGAGTGGACATGGAGCTTATTTGTTGGAGGCGACTCCTGCCTCCCATATACTTCCCTGTCACTTGATTGCAGGGTTTTGGCCCAATTTACTCGTAAAATACAATCAGCATAAAGCGAGAACGCATTCACACACGCATGTATGAATACGCCTAGCAAATACAGAAAGTATCTGCCAAATCGGCGCAGCAGAAACAGGGAGTCCGTCCCTTGGATCCACCTGCGTCTCAGGGAAGCAAAGGTCGCTTTTGGTCCGTGATTAACCCCCTATCGGCCACCTGGGGGACGCGCCACGTAGCCTCGCGACTATCCGGCTCGAGATCTTTGGTGCGAGGGAGATCCGTGGTAGTAGTTGGAAACACTGGCTAAAAATGCTGTGCTGTAATATACACATAGTTCTTCGTTCCGCTTTGCCTCAGGCTCTCCAAATTTCTGGGTTTTTTGTGGATTGGAAATTACTACTGAACTCGAATAGGAAGGACTAGCCTCGATCCACTTGGCGGGATATGTGGTGAAGGCTTGGAAACACCCTGCCAGAGCTAAGCTATGATTTCGGAGGAAATCAAATCAATCCGCACTAAAGAAAATTCATTAAGATGGCAAGGCTTAGAAATTTTAGGCAAACCCACAATTTCATTCATATCAAGTAAAATCAATCTGAATCGGAGGGTAAGTGAATAGTGCAAGGTAATCAACCGATTTCAAGGAGAGCAGAGATCCGCGCAACATGTGATGCCAGGTCACAGAAAAAGTATTTAAAGCATAGCTCTATTTTCGGTCGACTTTTTGCTGTTCGCCAACCTCCGTACTGTTACCGAATACGTTGATGCAATTGTTTTATGCGATAGGTCATTGGTTCAGCTAATTAGTCACAAGTTTTTACAGCTCCCGTGGACATTCTGCAGGTACTAATCACTTTGACTGCATTCCGTTTTCCGCTTGCTGGATGGTTAAATGCCGTCGACAAGTCGTATATTGCTAAGGTTAGTTCATACAGTTCTACAGAAATTTTTACATAACAACTTTCTGGTAACCCTGCTTCTGCACGTCGGAAATTTTGCTAATAATGGATTCTAACCACATGGTTTTCTCGCATGCTTTCCAATTGTTCACTGTCTCATCACAGCTGCGGAGAATGTCGAAAAGAGGCACTCCATGGGATTCACTCCCTTGCAGGTTCACCTAATCTGCGAATTGGCTCACGCTTTCGATATAGATTTCACCAAATAAAAGCAAACCTGTGCTACCATAGATCGAAAAGGGGATATATTACTCATAAATCATAAAAAGTGTGATGATTTGATTCGGGTCTATGCCATATTTCACAACAGTATGAAATAGGAACGAATGAAGCTTACTAATTCACGCTACAGCTCTCTGACAATTAGTGGGCACCAGACGGGCTAGAGAAGACTCCTATCCACACTTATTACTTTCTTGGTGAAAAACAACTAGATTTGATTCGTAACTGATAAGAAACGACACATAACTCCGTTAAAGTGGTAAGCAATTATGTTTTTGTAATTGCTAGTGGAAAATGAGCCTTTGAGTCAGTTGCCGGCACGGAATAGCCACTAGCTTTTAGCAGAATGCTCGACTTCGTGAGAAGACGCCACGCGGGACTTTTCGTAGTTGTCACAGAGCAATACCTCAAACTTGGGTAATTAAACCGTTTATACACATAAATACAGCATTAATATCGATGGAGAACTACTGGCACACAAATAAAGAAAGTCGAAGGTTATGAGGCGCACGAGATCAATACGGTACGGATCTAAAAGCGGACGAACCCTGACAGGGGCGAGTCCCCATAGCAATTCACGAGGCTATTTATATGTTTTTGGAGAAGGCGGTACTTGGCACAGGTCCAGCTTGTTTACCGAAACCATTCTTCGGCTACCGTTTCGAAATCCTCTCGAGTCCAAAGAGCAGCTGGCGGAAGTCGTAAACATCCTCGTGCCCTTGTTATTGTACCCTTTGGACAATAGTAGCCGACAAAGGTACAGATAGATTTGCATAACAATACTGTTTATAGGGATCGAAGTTCCTTAGGATGGGATCAAATATTTACGTACTACGACCTTTGATAAGTGATTATGATGCCTACACCAAAACATACAGTAATAGAAAGATATAGATAGATAAAGAAAGAAATAGAAACTATTCTGGGAATAGTTGTTATATATGTGAATATTTTGTCGTACATCTTATTTTTTCCAAACTTTTAAAAATTTTTTTGTTTTATTTTTTTATTTTTTTTATTTTTACAAAGTTTGCAAACTGTCATAATAACTACTGTACTACAAATCTATAGATTGGATTTATCGGATCGAACTACTTATTTCAAGTGGAGCTACTTTTTCAACTTATTCTATCCATCAACAGATTCACGTCCATTTATCATCCTGTGAAGCACATGCACGTACGTTCCTTATATGTAACCCATTTGAAATTATTTGTTGAAACTTTCTTTAGAAAGTGACCACGTATAATTCTGTGAAAGGGAAAAACTTTTGAAAAACAACAGAACTTTTACAAAGTACGGGAAACGCCAGCAGCTCAAACTATAAATCTATGGATGTTATATGGCTATGCTCAACGTTACTGCTTATAACCTTCTATTTATGAAGAGAAAAGAGTTGGCATTTCTAACTCCTTCAGTTACGCGACATTGGACTCCATTTGTAAATTTCTGAGCCTCAATGGGTTTAACAATTTAGTGCTTTTATCCTTCCAGACGATTCTGATACCGAGGTGGTGAAAGCCAGAGAGAAGGAGGGCTTTGTATTACTTGGTGTTTGATCGAACCAATGATCTCTTAGTTATGGTAGGGCATTTCTTTGCACTGCGCTACTTTATCAAATTGGAGTCGAATTTGATTGTCACTGAGTAGGAAATATTCATCCTTAGTAGTTCGGAGTTGCATAGGAGATAGTAAAGAGAAAAAAAGCAGGTCCTCTAAACATCTAGATTTTAAAATAAAAATAGTGTACATTCAATTTCAGTGGTGGGCTACAAGGAATACTGTGAAAATAACAACTATGACCTTTATGTTGGCGCTGATTGTACCACTTACAAGATTTTATCAGGAATCTGGTTACACATACGTGGATGGGAGATTCGTTCCATATTTGATCGATCCAAAATGCCAAAAGGTAGCACTAAACATTTATGCAAAGACATTATGGTCGATTTGTGTGGGTTTCAATTCGCACGATGTGGTAGTAATGCATGGCTCCTGCTGTAAGCAACAAAGTAGTTAACATAGAGTTGAAATCACTTCGATTCATTTCATAGCTAAATTTGTTAGTTGAAATAAAGCCCAATAGAAACCATAGAACTTTCGACTAGACATAAGTGCCTCATTCTATATGGAAGAGTGGATGAATAGAGTAACAGTGATACAAAAACATGAACAAAACTCAGAACCACAGGTATGCTTCGAATTGGTGATTACCTCACTAGGAGCACACGTGAAGGTAATGAATGAAGCGGATTTTCTTAGCTCGGCTCGTTCAAACTTCGTAGCTTCGGTTTTATAACGTTTCGCTGCGTGTTGTAGTGTCTTGTTGAGTTGGCTGTTGGCTACAATAAGTGTTGATCCATTAAGTGCTTAATGTTCAACACATACACCCTTGAAGCATTTCAACCATGAATAGCGTATGAAATGAGTGAGTATATAGCAACATTTGTGCTTGTAGAACACCACAACAAAGTTCTCTCTATAAATCTATAAGAGTCCTATGTGCTGCAGGACTAATCAGCGAAAAAATTCGTAATTAGTTATCGAAGAACTGGTATAGCAACTTTTTTCACAAGAGATTTGGTCGTTTTGTTTTTAGTGGCTATGAATGAATCCATCTTATTCTATGGAGTGGGAGGATATGAAAACCATTAAGTGAACACCATGATATGCGAGTACACACCTTGCAGGACCTTATTTAGTGCTGAAAGCAGCATGATTCGATTGTGGACGTGGCTTTTCATCACGCGCAAGAGTTGAATGCGGTCCAAAAACATGTAATGTACATTGAAGAAGGGTAGATGTGGTACCAGAAGAGAGAAAATCGCCTTCGAAACAACTAAAACTCGCTGGCGATAAATTTTGGCTGGTTTGAGCTCTATATGTGTCATAGTGAGCGCAGTGAAAAATGAGGCGTTTGCCACACATCGTCCCGCAATCGGAAATAGATCCCGCGAGGAATATGTTAAGGCATCTCCAATTAGGTAAAAGAATACCGTTCTCAGTTATATATTAGACTGTTTTCAGCAAAACTCCTACGTATCCAGCTGTGTCTACACGTTTTTTGGTATAACGTGTTTCATTCTAAACGTCACGTCTCTGTTAAAATGTGCCCGGCAAGGAAACCGTCAGGTAGAAATTATAGCTGAACAAAATAAACTAAATAACAAAGGCGTTGATCCTTAGCATCCGTCAGGAATGCCTCACGTATGCATTTGTCTCCATTGGTAACACTTAACACTTGACACTTGAATGCTTGTGCGGGCTCCAGCATAATCGCCATTTATCGGAGATTTGCTGGTTAATTGTGGTTTTTTGGAATCTAGGGGTCAGCTTGGCCGAAGTCTGCTCCTGGTCTTCACCACCACGGCAGTCGCAGCATTTGTGGATCAGAGAGAGATTTGCCACCATGCTACATTGATACCAGGACGCAAGCAGATCCTGGTATTGGTTTATTCTTAGCTGGGCTTTCTAATGGAAACGCCGGACTCCTTCTTAGTTTGGGAGACCCTGCCGGGGAAACGAATCCCCCTCTGTACATCGCAGTCCGACACCCACGATCACCTCCCAACCACGATTAGGCGATGAACCGTTGGGAGGCAGGCCATTGGTAACATCGTTCACAAATTCATATTTAGCCCACACAGGAACTAGCGAAGACGTCTCGTTGGATGAAGTTTCTTTTCTTATTTTCTCAGGCTTTTTGACAGTATGACAATATGGCATTACGGGGAAGGTCTTGATTAGTATCGGAACCAAGCATCGCCTTTGTGTCCTAAGCCACCTCTAACCACTGCGCTACACTGTCGTCGTGTCGTTTGCTTTATCGAATTTAGTACTTTGGATTGTTGCAACCAAAATTTTCGCAAATTCTATTCATACAACGTGCGTTTTTTGACAAAGGCCATATGCGAAATCACAAGAACATTTGAACTGCTTTCTAGAAAGGCGGTGAATCAGAGAAAAAACGGCTGTACCACGTAGTTGCTACTAAAAGTGAGTTCTATTGCTCATAGAGATGGATAAAACCTATCCGCCTTTTAAATATTGACGAAAATCCAAAATTTTTACAGTTATTCGATAGGAGACAAACGTTAGCACAACGAATGCAACTTAACCTCCTGGTATATTCGTTCTGGTTCACAGTAGTTATCATTTCCATGACCATATTCCAGGTAGAATAAATAACATTTCCTTTATATTCTTAAGCGATGATATCATCTGTCATAAAGTTCGTTTCAATCAATTGGCCTGGTTGATGAGAATGATTAGAACAACCATTGTGAAAAAGTATTCCTTATTCTTGTAGTCCAAAAGCCTATCATGACCCGAAGAGTTGAAGGGTTTATGAGTGTCCAAATGCGGTGGGCAACGATTACTTTGACCCCTAACGAAATCACGAGAGAGTACACTGACCAACCCCCCGTTTAGGCCACAATTAGAGACGACAATTTCTGATAGATCGTTCTTGTACATTAGTCTACCATGGAAAGATTTCCGTTACTGTGGCCAACCGTGGCCAACTGAATGATTACGCTTTTTTACAGACTACGTTGGCGTTGGAGTTGTTTCCCAGCAAAAGCGATCAACATTCTTTTGTAGTCATCATGCTCACATTTTGTGGTGATATTTTCATTCTTTCGAATCCGTGGCTTCTGATGGCACTGTCGAAATCGTTTCGGAGTCATTTTCTCAAGAATATGCTCCGTATTGCTCCTTTAAACCTAAACACCTTGGTATGAATACGACTACTCATTTTGCGATAGTTTGTATTATACAATACGAAAATAAAAACTGCTTGTTGGATTTATCTATCTAGGTAGGGAGAAGACTGGAAATCAGATAAGAACTGATGAGGAGGTTCAAATAATCAGTAAACGGAGTGCTTTAAGATGGACTGTTGAGATTATCTCAAACTTGTGATTGACGCATAACACTATGATTGTTCCTCTCAGACCTTTCCTTCATCGAAAATTGAAGAGGAGAATCGATCTCAGCAGCCATTACTAGGATCAGTACAAACGGTCGAACAAGAAGTGATTTTCACTATTAGTGAAATGATGCTGCAAAATGATTGATCTCAATTTTTGTATTTTTTCGCTTAGAGCAAAGTATATTCTATAATTATGCGAGATCCCAATTCCTCAAATATCCTATTTGTTGAATGATTTTCAGCATTCTCCGAAAAATCCGACTAAGGCTCTAGGTTAATAATGTAGTAGTTAAATAATAAATAAAAAAGATAAAGCTCTTGGCATTAATTAATCCTTGAGGGATGCGCCATGCATTCGACTTCACTAAGCATCGTTGGAGGCGATTGAATGCATATCTGGCCTTTACACTGACTCGCAGTGGCCTACCAGACAAGTCTCGTACCAATTTGCCGACAATGTATGGATAGATGGCTTGGTGGGCCATGGACATGGAGATCGATTCCACGTGTAGGTTGCAAGGTGCCTCCGACCACTCTGCGCTAAACATGGCCTTAGCTAAGCAATAAGCTGTTAAGAATTGGTACTCGAGATCAATATTGACGTTGAAGCCGCGATTGCTCATAATATTAGCAAACAAACGGAACAAATGACTTAAGCGGGTAGTGATTAACCAAAGGTTGTCTACGACCAAGTGGCTAGAGGTGCCTTGCATTAACACAGGGTCGCTTGCTTGATTCCGCGTCCAAGGCCATCAAACACCTCAGTCCTTCTGTGGTGTTTTCGAAATTGGCGTTTTTCTCTTCTTTCCTTGGTTGATTAGAAACTACTGACTACTGGTCAGCTCCATAAAGATGATCGTGTAAGCAAATGTGCACTCAGTCTCCTCTACAATGCGATAAGTGTAGCTTAGTGAATCCCTAAGCAATGCTCGTCTATGTAGAACGCTTTTATTCGTTACGAACATTAACTGGTACTCTTAAAATTTGTGCTATTACAACTGCTTCCTTTGCAGGCGAGTTCTCGACCTGAGGAAATAACACGAGTGAACACAGTGTTTCCTTGAAATAATAGTAAACACTTCTGAATGATTCGATGGAATGGTGTTGTTTTTGCTTTCCATTATTTTTGTCAATAAAGGTCAATTACAAATTTACTTGTCACTGTCATTATGCTATGTTTTTTATTTATAATCGTGAACAGTGTTGCAGATGCCATTCAGAAAATTTGGATTTATCACCTGTATCACTTGTCGCTCCGTTAAACGTCGAATGATCCAAGCGGGCACCTTATGCCACCAGGCATTTTCTAATTTTCCCTGTCGCGTAAAAGAGTAGCCTAGTGGGTTCTTCCTGCCCAATAGAGTGAGCACCATATTTTTTTAAGGTTTTCGTGGAGAACTCAAACCATCGCGTCGGTGGTCTTCCCGCAACATTTTTGTCATTTAGAAGACATCAGTCATTAGCGGCTCTTGTCCATCGATTGTCGTTGCTAAGCAGCACGTGTTTAATCCATATTATCTTCAACAGTTTGGCATATAGGACTGAATCGTCGATTTTTGATCCTCGACGTAAATCGGAGCTTCGGATCACCTCGTTCATTTGCGTGAAGATGATGATGATGGGAAGCTCGTGCCATCGCCCTTACCACTGCGTTCATTAACCTTGAGGGGCCTTTCATCCAGCTTACGCAGCAACCAGGTTTCCAGCGCACACCTTAAGGCAAAAAGAATCGTTGAGTCATAGGTGTTTGCAGAGGCAGGTGTTCTTCGTTTTTTTTTTCACCAAATCCTCGATTCTCTTGAAAGCTTTCCAAACCGCTCGATTCCTTCTGCTCAACTCTAGGCTAAGTCCTTCATCATATTGATTTTCCAACCTAGATGGAAGCAAAGTGAACGTTCGGTGCTATTTGGACAGTTTAACATAAATGGGGCATATGAAACCAATCTGTTCCTCATGAACATCGTTTTTGTGAGCTTTAGTGGGAAACCAATCTTTCCAAAAGTGTTATCACAGTCTGCTAGCATCCAACGTTGTCCCGTTTCAATGTTGGCATGACCTTCTGGAGGATGATGGTAAATAGTTTTGGCTAGATGGCATCGTCTTGTTCAAGCCTTCTTTTGACGTTGATGTTAACGTCGTTATATCGAGAGGTCATATATTGGTTGTGAAATTTTTACACAGCTCACGAAGAATATTTATATATTGAGTGAGGAAGCCCTCACTGCCCAAAGAATTCCATGTCTCCTGTCTCAACAGAAGCAAAAACCTTTCTTAAATCAAAGAAAGTAAGACAGAACGATCTCTTGTACTCTCGCAATATCTCACTGAGTTTTGTAATTTCTGGCGGTTCTGAGACTTCGGTTTTTGAATTTAGCGGCCTTTTCTCCTTTCCGCGAGAAATAGAATCTTGCATGAAGGAGAGGGTGGTCTAATCCCGTGTAGAATTTTGGGACAACAGCGACATCGGTTAGGCAAAACTTTCTATTTACTATGATGTGGTCTATTTCGCTATGGTACTCTCCATTGAAAGATTCCCACGTCCAGCGTAGAGAGTGGGGCTTCTGGAATTGCGACCTACCATGGATGGTCTTGGTGGTCATGATAAACTCAGACAGCCGCTCACCCTGTTCGTTCCATTCTAATCCGTGGGTCCCAATGTAAGGTTCCTCAGATGTTCTTCTTGGTCCAATCTTGGCATTGAATTCTCTAATGATGACCTTGAAGAAAGCATGGTCTTCTTTGTAGAACATCTCTGGTCTTGTCCCGGTCAGGTCGATGACTTCGTACCTTAGCATTCTTGCTTGCATGAGCAAGTCTTCTATCGAGGACTCGGATACAAGTGTACGTGCATTGTAGATACAGATCGTCACCATAATTCTTCGTGATCCAGGCAGCTTCCATTGGCTCTGAGATTTTAGCAGCTCTTCCGTACTCGTACTACCCAACGCTGCGAAATTGGGGGCTCTTTCGGGTTCAGGGGATTGAGGCCCGTTTTTCTATTACTGTGTTTAGCATTTTGATACCCACATATAGTATGCTGGGTATACTCACGGGTAGCTTGCCAGGCTCTCCCAGAGTGGACATGGAGCGTATTTGTTAGGGGCGACTCCTAACCGCTTCCCATATACTTCCCTGTCACTTGATTGCAGGCTTTTGGCCGAATTGACTCGTAAAATACAATCCGCATGAAGTGAGAACGCATCCACACGCGCATGCATGAATACGCCTAGCAAATACAGAAAGTATATGCCAAATCGGCACAGCAGAAACAGGGAGTCCATCCCCTGGATCCACCTCAGGGAAGCAAAGGTCGCTTTTGGTCCTCGATTAACCTCCTATCCGCCACCTGGGGACGCGCCACGTAGCCTCCCGACTAATCGGCTCGAGGTTCCTTATATGAGGGAGATCCGTGGATGGTTCAGTTATTTTTCAAAAAAGGAGTTTTCATTTTGTCGATTCTGGACGGTGGAGAGATAGCTACACCACAAGTCTTGTTCAAACCAGCTATCTGTATCCTCCGATAAGATGGGGACCTGTTCAGCTCGGGTTGGGGTCATTGAGTGCATGGCGGCGCATGTTTTGCAGGGTATCTCTAACCATTGCGCGTACCCCAAGCCTGCTAGCCCAGGTAAAGTTTATTACACGCACCTAGTGAGATTCACGCGTTCATACTTTCACTTGATGATAAATGTCGTTTTTCAGAAATGAACTTATTACCTGGGAATCACAAAAACGGATTTGCTTCACCAAGCTCGTTGAAAAGGAAGCATTAAGTGAAATAAGTAAAAAAAAATAAGGGCGCGTGCGGCGCAGTGGTTGGAGGAGCCACTGCGGCGCGCACGTGAAATGCGCCCATGGCCCACCAAGCCTTTCATCCCTCCGGGGCCGGCAAATTGGTACCAGACTTGTCTGGGAGGATAGCAGCACTGGCTCGATACATCGGCCGGCCACCGCGAGTCATTGTAAAGGCCAGATATGCATTCAATCACCTCCAACGATGCTTAATGAAGTCGAATGCATGGCGCATCCCTCAGGGATTGATAAACGCCGAGAGCTTTATCCCTTTATCCTTTAAGTAAAAAAAATGCTAAGAATATAGAGGGCTTTGAACCATGACTGCGCTGAGAGACTTTGTTCATAGAATTAGAATAGGTGACTTTAAGATCAAGCAGTCTGACTCTTCAAACACTTAGATCAACGTGAGGTGATGGTGAGGCTCAGTCATCTAAGCGCAGTTCGAGGCTCACTCAGCGCAGATGGCTCACGTATTCCAAAAACAAGTTATGCAGTGCCTGATAATACTACTGTTAGCAAAAAAAACGGTAGCTGTTCAAGCTGCTAATGATGGAAAACTGATTACAATTATGAGCGCGAAAAATGTTTATATCTTCTGCGGATGCTGGTACCTAGAATATCTGCCTTACTCTCAAGTTTTTTTTAGTTCAAATTTTATGATATCGGACTTTGATTTAGTACTGTATTTTAGTAGAACTGCAAGACAACATGTCTCAAAGCACGGCAATTTCTATCTGACCGCTGGCCGTTCGTCTCGAGCACCAGTGTTGAGCGATGGCATACCGTCGGCAACTTGTAAATGCGACGATGAAACGGTTGGTAGCCAGTCATAAAAACTGTCATCAAGTTCGTAGTTGAGTAGATTGGCAATTTGCTGAAATTCATGCGCAGAACCCGGGTGATGATCAACAACCTCTTCAAAGAGGCATTTGATTGTCTTTAAGCAGTAGCTTTATCATAATATAACCTCGGTGAGTGGATATGTGGTAAGAGTTAGGCGATTTACTACTTGATTATTCGTAGTGTGTGTGTGTGTGTGTGTGTGCGTGTTTGTGTGTGTGTTTGTGTGGGTGGGGGTGTGTTTGCGTGTGTGTGGTGTTTGTCTATGTTTGTTTATGCTTGTTTCAAGTCGAGTTAATAAGTCTGTTCAACTAAAGAAGTCAGCTAAATGCGGCAGCGAAGTAGAACGTGAAAAATTTCCATTGCTCCAACATTATTATTGCTATCGAAAAGAATGTTCCGCGTAGGCCTTGAGGCATCAGTAGCTGAAATCATGTATAGAACGAGATGCACTATTTTCAGAGCGCTGATTCGAACTCGTTACATGCTGACAGGACCAAAAATATGCCGCGGTTAGTGTCGAGGTTTTCCTTCAACCAGTTGAATTGACAGACATCGGCCCTGAAGAAAAAGTATGGAAATGATAAACCGTGGTAGTCGTCACTCACTTGTTCACCTTATCGAAAACTCCTCCACCTACAGTTAAGTAAAGATGGGCAACAACTGAAGCCTCTTATGGAGATGT
Organism: Angiostrongylus cantonensis; assembly: GCA_009735665.1. Classification (NCBI taxonomy): domain Eukaryota; kingdom Metazoa; phylum Nematoda; class Chromadorea; order Rhabditida; family Metastrongylidae; genus Angiostrongylus; species Angiostrongylus cantonensis. Next base: position 105,262 of record MQTX01000290.1, on the reverse strand, counting down.
TGGAGGCTTGCGGAGCGGTGTGTAAGAGCGAAAATCGTGGTGGTTTTTCGTATTCATGGCGATGATATTAAAAACTCGAGAAAAAAAAGAAGGAACAACAGCCAGAATTTTTTTTCGTTTTTATTTATATAAAACTGCCATATTTAATCATAGTTGGAAAGAAACTGTTGAAAGAGGAACTGATAGCTCAGCAATCCCATCATGGCTTGAGATGTCTACCTCTACAAACATTTTAACGCTCGTACACTACCGAAGAAATCGCTACCCTCAAGAGGTTCGATGGTTTCAATGAAGAAAGTAATAATTAACTTTCTAGTGCTTTTCAATAACCTGTTGAGTTGTCGGCTTTAGTCGAGAAAAAAAAGAAAAAATACAAGGATCGACCATCATCTTGGTACCACAGTCGCATGGTGGTAAATCTCCCTCTGATCCACAAGGGCTGCGACTACCTGTCGTGGTAACAACCTAGGGCAAACTTCGGCCAAACTGTCCTCGGGATTCCAGGGAGCCATAATGGCTTAATCAGCAAATCTCCGAAAAATAGTGATTACACTGAGGCCCGCACAACTAGTGATGACGGGCCGTTTAAGTATCAAGTAAGTTGAAAAAAAAACAGCCAGAAGTTTAGTGTGTATTTGTTCTAGTGAATGTCGAGGGCGACCTCACTAAGGATCATTTTAATGCAAAGTTTGGTAGTAAGTTTTTCCTCCGATAAAAAATCTTATTTTTGTAGACATAAAAGTCGTTTTAGCAATTTTCAACGTTTGAAAAAAGTGTTATTTTCCTCCTGAAATGTTCACTTTTTTGTTGTTACTTGTTTCCAGGAGACTTGCAAAAAGAAAAACGCTCAGGGAAGGTGAGCTTTTAACGTCTAAATATAAAAAGAATACGACGAGGATATTTAATAGCCAATATTGCATTGCGGGTGTGTAGCGCAATGGTTTGAGATGCCGTACAATATACCTGTGGTTGCCGGTTCGATCTCACCGTTGAGGCTTACCAAGCTCCCCATACTTTTAGAGTCAAAAAATTCGTTATAGACTTATTTGAAAGTGTAGCGCTGTGTTGATATGCCGATAGGATACCGGAATCCATTGTATAGGCCAGATAGGCATTCAATCACCTCTAAGGATGCTTAATGAAGTCGAATGCTTAGAGCATCTCGCAGGGATTGATCAACGCCGAGAGTTCTATCCTGTGTGCTTTAATACTGCACTAATTTGCACTAATTTTCGAGGTAGATTTTAGGGCCGTCTCTTTCTTCACGATTGTTTCACTCCCAAGGAGGATCCGCCTCCTTATATATTCTTTGCGAATACATGAAAATACACTTTTGCGTCGTAGTGATTAACTGCTGAACTTCGTTATGTTGTCGTTCATTCTGCCTCTGTTCAACTAAAATATCTCATGATAGAACCATGTGACTTCTGATAAAATAGTGAACGATAATGTGCGTGTAGCGCAGTGGCTAGAAGCGCCGTGGAATTCACAAATTGCCTTCCATTCAATCTTTTTATATTCATCAAATCAAAATCATTATTCCTCTGGACACTTCTACAAAGCTCATTGGAGTCAAGTATACGGTGCTTCCTTATGTTATAGGTTGACGTCCGACTTTTCGTATTTTAATACGCAAAGATAGTGAAAAGTGGTAGTGATGCCCGTCATCACGAGCATGGTGCTAGTTCGATTCTGCTCTGGGCTAACCAAGCTTCTCATCCCTCCGGGGTCGGGAAATTGGTGCCGGACTTGTCTGGTAGCAAACTGCCCTCTGCAGACGAGTTGGGAACGGTCATCACTGCTATCTCAGAGCTCTAGGGAGAATTGCTCGACCAGCATTCTACGACATTCAAGATGAAACGAAAATCCTCAAAGCACAACAGAAACCACTTGTAAAAGTTGGAAGATCTCTGTGGACAGTGGATGCGAAGAGGCGAATGGAATGTGAGAAGTACTGGAATCCGCACATTTGACGCGAAGACGGGTCATATAAAATAAGAAAAAATAAAAAATATGGTCATATGTTGCGAGACCGTGACTCCTTAGAAATGTTTCAGTGTTGTCGGTCGATGGCTGACGTTTCAGCGATTTCGCCTTCCTCAGAGCCTGAACGTATTCTGTGCAGCAATAACCTGATATTCGGTGAAATATTTAGAGCACTAATGAAGATCAAACTTTCAAATAAACGCCATATTGATCAAAAAGGCTATTCACCGTGCTTTTAGGAGTGGGGCTGCCCGCGTGTTGTTCATGTGGGGTCCCGATCGAGACCCACCGAGGTCAAAAAATCATTTTGAAACAAGGCGCCAGGTCGGGTGTTATTGTGAGGCAAGGGTCTTTCCGGCTCATCTTTGAATTTTTGAAATTTATCTAAGTCTTGCGCCTTGATGTTTTCGATTCCTGCGCTAAGATCCGGACATTCACTTTGAAATCATCGCTATTTTGCTTTTGTGCCCTATGTGTACCTTGAAGAGTTCTTTGACGAATTTTGGCTTTCCCACCTAGATTTTCTCTAATGCGTACACAAAGCGGTCTATCCGTTTCCTCAATGTAATCCTGACAACATAACTTACATGAGATCAAGTATATTCTACCTGAACTCATGCACCTGCAACTATGTGGCGTTTATTGACTTCCCACACAATACCCTACGGCGTCAGCTTGTCCGCAGTCACTTTCATGATCGTTTGTGCAGCTCAGAAAACTGTATAATCTGTTCTAACACGATAGACGAGATTTCATGAGTTCAGATACGATATACTTGATCTCATGTAGTTCATGCGGTAAGGAATAGCTTGGGTAGACGGGTGAACCGCTTCCATGGAAGAGACGTGCATCGGGTAGAAATCTAATAAGACGGTTTCCATTTCTATTCCGTCCTTTCAACCCAGATTTTCCTACCCTGTGATCGTCTTCATCGGTTGTTCCTTGTCTGCCGATGATGTATCTAAGAATGAACCTATCGGAAGACTTCTTGTTGTATATAATTTCCTCTAAATGGTTGGAGGAGACGTTTAGTTGGCACTCATTAGAGCTTCAAGTTGGTGAGTAACAATTGATGATAATTACTTTCTTTTGAAGCGTAATTTGCAGAAGAATGATGTCCAGGTGTAGAAATAGGATTTCGTGTGAGGAGACTAAATGGATGGGTGGACGACAAAGCAATACATCAGAAATTTCCACGCAGGAATGATAACCTTCCATCTCAGAGTTTCCAAACGATTTACCGCCACATCGTGCCTGGGAGGTGTTTCTGGGCGTGATGGGCTTCCATGTCCCGCGGCGGTGAATCTTTCCCTCCAATAGGGTCTACCAAGCTGAGAGGAGCCCGACGTTTTCACCAGGAAGCCCAGCTAAGAGTAAGCCAATACCATACGAAAATACCACCACCATCCTAGTATCAAACTACTCGAATGATGTGGAACCTCTGATCCACAAGGGCGGCGATTGCTTGAGGTGGTGACGACCTGGGACACACTTTGGTTAGGCTGATCTCAGGACTCCACATTAGCTAAATCAGAAAAATTCCGAAAGAATGAAAATTATGATGGGGCTCATCCCGCGTTGAGCATTATAAACCATTCGTAGCAGTCCCGCAGAGGTGATTGAAAGCATACTTGGTCTATGGGATGATTTATGACAAGCAACCAATCTACCAAGTGGATGTATTAATTTTCTCTTAGACATGTCTACTACGAATTTAGAGCGAGATTGATCTAACAAACCCGGAAAACGTTGGGTACTTTTAATCAGTTCCTATGACACCATTCCCACAATTTTTTCTATTAAAGTCGGAATTGTTTTAGCTAGAATGCCTCCATTATTTTCACTCTTAGTTTTTTCGCAGAGGCTTAGATTTTATATAATTATGGTATCATATGGTATCATAAGGCACACGTGGTGCACTGATCGGAGGCGCCCGGCAGCACATACGTGGAATCGAACACCGCGGTCATGAACCACCAAGGCCTCCATCCCTCCAGATTCTACAAATTGTTACCAGACTTGTCTGGAGGGCAGCACTGGCTTGATACATCACTGTGCCACCGTGAGTCATTGTAAAGGCCACATGTGCATTCAGTCACCTCCAAACGATGTTTGATGAAGTCGAATGCATTGCGCTTCCTTCAGGGATTGATCAACGACGAGAGCGTTAACCTTTATCCTTTTATCGCGTCGTTCACCAGTCAGAAATGTCAAGAAATGATCCAAGACCGTTTATTGCATTGAAAATATGAACATTAAGAAATGAATTTCAATGAAGAATTATTGCTTATTCACAAAATGTAGCTATAAATGCTCGTCAACAGTGCACATTGGCTTACGAATTCAACAATAGAATCCTCGTGTCTTCTAACAAAAAATTCCAGACATTTTTCTAAGTGGTGGAAGGCTCGTTGAAGGCATGTCATCTAAGGCGTGAACCTAAACGTTAAGGGCCGTATAGGTGACCATCAAAGGAACTTTGTCGTCCACGGTTTGCACTAGTTCCATACATAACGACCGAAGCTTGTTTTTAACAGTTGACTCATTGCTCATCTAATACAATATTTGGAGGGATGATAACCTTGCAGAGTAGTAAAAGAAACTTTGTTCTATCGCTTTAATGGTGAAGATCGGAACTCTGGCAGCCGAAAACACTAGAGATCCATTGAGGAACACCGTCCTGCCCTGCTGGACGAGTTCCCGCTTGCTCAATTATGTTCGTGTTGGATTATTGCCGTGACGCAAAAACAGTGAAAGAAGTACGTTTTATGAGCTCAAGAAAAGCGCTATCTCATCTTGGTGGAAACGTGTTACTTTTTGGTGACGACTTTAAGGTTCTGATGGTTTTTATCCGAGTTCGTGAAGTCTTCCGTGATCAGAGGTTTATCGGCTAAACTTTGAACACAGCCACTACTTTCGCACCATTGCCTTGCTTTGAATTCATGTGTGGTGTCACATCTTAATGGTGGCTTATGAATGATGGAACATTGCGAAAACATACCACATGTCCAGGAAATGAAAACTGCATGACGAGTGGCCCTTTATCCTTGAATTTTTCCTTGTCTATTTGTGCGCTTTCAATTTCACGGGCTACCTAAGTTCTTCTTTTATTCTGTTTGTGACAAATTTGATGGACCCATTTTTACTAATCAAAAGCAAGTAAAGGTTTCTCTCTCTTTTCGTTCATAAGGTTGAATTTCCATTACTTTATTGATCTTGTCACTTCTTTCATTAGGATTTATTGCCTCGCATTTGATATCCACAAAGGTTTTCGGATTTCCGTGTGGGTTCGGGTGTCGTTTGAACAACTTATCTTTTTCGTCAGTGTTCTTGAATACTTGTTTAAATGTTTTTTTTAAATACAGGGATATAATGATGCTAAAGGGTTCGCAGCACTTTTCTGAGTGCACTAGTCAACCTTCTCGGTGGTGATTTCCTGACATCAGAGGGTTTGTAGATTTGGTTGGCAGGTACGGATTCGAACCAGGGCTCATGCGTGCATCAAAGTGCTAGTTCGAGCAATATGGAAGTAAGGATTTTAAATGGCAATCGATGTAGGTTTCCTTGAACCAAATATTATAATGCTGGTTCCAAAGAGCCATTTGTTTAGTACAGAAAGGCAGTCAACTGTCTCCTTTCAATTTTTTTCACCCTTTATAAATTCTCATTGTCATTTCAGCTAAAATGAAGTGATCTTCACAGCGATTCCAGCTGCGATGAAAGCCGACATAGAATCAGGGAAAGCGACAAACCTCGGATTTCTTGCGATGCTTCCGATTCTTTGAGATTCCTGGAAAAAAATAAGAAAAAAAAGTGGAAAAACTGAAAATAGTGTTGTATACTCACAATTACAAAGCTCATGTAGCGTCGTTTTACAGGAAACTTACTTGGATATCGATTGCAGCAAAAGTACAGTAATATTATAACGAGGAAGACCACTGTCGGTGTTAACGTCGAAAGAAGAACAAAGTAGACGCTTCAAAATGTCAGTGTTGTCAGGCAAGACGAACAAACGCAGTTATAAATCTCATACCTGTTAGAAATGATCTTTAATGTGTGGATTATCTCAAGCTAGCTGTGGTAAGGAATCTTAGGTAGCTTAGTGGACATGGAGTAAACCAATCTACGAAGAGAAGCCTATTCTACATCGATTCTGCTAAAATCCTACGTCCCATAGGTTAGAGAGTGCGGAATAAATGGTGGGCCAAGTTCACCACGAGTTCACCTCGCCTACCTATGCAACTCGTCAGCATTTGATACCAGATGCTCAGCGAGTCACTTTTGATTATTTTTTCTCACTAATAAAAAGAAAACAAGCGGTCCCATACAAAATCTCTGAAAACTCTAGTGCTTCTCGAATGGGTTCTATCCACTTCCAAATGTGACAGAGACGAAAGAAAGTCTTACTGGCGTTTGTTCTACCTGGTCATTTTATGGATGAGAGGATTGCAACTGGTACTGGTGAGTCGCTTTGTGGTAATAAATGGTCATGAGGATTGCAACTGGTACTGGTGAGTCATTTTATGGTTAAATGGTCATTTCATTGCATGAAACTGAACTTGAACTAGGATCACCTGTTCACAATGAACAATCACAATGGAATTATCGATTTCCCACTAATGTACTACCTTCTTACTCACATAATACTCACCCATACTCTCTCGAAGGAAATGGGACGCTGTCGTCATCTTTGAAGTGCTGGTCTTGATGAAAGGATTAAAAGGATGTGGTACAAAAGTTTATTTTAAAAAAAAACTAAAAAAAAACTGTAAAAAAACTTTATTTTAGAGATAAATGAAGTTAGGTGTTGTCATCTACGTAAATTATAGCAATGTAGCTCTTAAAGAATTGGCAAGATTATACAAAAAGGGGCGTGTGGCGAAGTGGTCGACGACGCTCTGCGATACACACGTGGAACCGATCTCCGCACCCATGGCTCGCCATACCTTCCATCCTTCCGAGCTTAGCAGGTTGGTACCAAACTTATCTGGGAGGAGAGCAGCACTGGCTCGATGCATCGGTAGACCACCACGAGTCATCGTAAAGGCCAGATATGCATTCAGTCACCTCCAAACGATACTTAACGAAGTTTAATGCATGGCGTATCCCTAAAAGATTGATCAGCGCCTATAGCCTTATCCTTCACTTTTTTACACAAAATGACACGTGTAACCCTTTAGTTAGAGATGTCTTCGATAGACACATGGTCGCTAGTTCGATTACACGCCCTGACTTTATTACACTTCCCATTCCTTCAAGCCCACACCAGAGTGGTCTGAGGGGATAGAAGAACTGACTGATCATTACTAATGCAGCATTGTTTGCACGGTGAAGTCGAATTCATAGCATATCCATCGACGATTGAACAACGCCGAACTCTTTGTGTGAAAAGGCTTCATCGTCGTTTAAGGGAAACCTTCTAATGAGTGTTCGAATGCAGTTAGAGCTGATTCTCCACAGCACCTTAAGATAGCTCTACTAAAGCATTCCCAAATCTAAACGACTTTATCGGTTTCTAGAGATCAGAGGAAATTTTTTCCAAGAAGTCCGATATCAGTCTGACTCCAAAACGAAAAGAACTTTGATTTCCTTGTGTGTCCTATCTAATTTCTCATCTTCAACTTTTCGTCAAATCTCAGCAGTGTGATATACTTTACTAGAAATTTTGTTTCATCTCCTACAATGCACAAGTTTTTATTTACTGTCCATTGATTGGTCTCGGCTAGGTATTTTGTGAAATACAACCACACGTATAGGAGCACTCACCAGTTGATATTTCTTGAAGTGAAGGACATGGAAGAATCGATAGCTGAACACATTGTTAGCAACAAGTAATAGCAGTGTGTATGCGATTAAAAAACACTACGGGCAGCATGTGGTGAACACGCGATGTTTACTAGTGTTTACGTGCCTAAGCCTAAAGCTTACAATTAGAAGAGGGTTCTCCACATGGAATAAACGAGTAGCCATCAACCTCCACTGGAGGTTGCTCGGATGGAAATGACGTAACCTAATAATTAAAAAATGCTTAGGTTTTCATTGCACAGGAAATATCTTCATAGCTGTCAGATAAGGGCATATTCAGTTGATCAAAAATTTAGTGATATGATAAGGTGATGTTAACGATAAAAGAGCTCAGTTATACTTGCTCGGTGTCTAGCTTAACCGTCATTTTCTGTATGAATACAGAAGCCGTGATATGTCTTCTCTAGGTTTCATCGCGAGGATCGGTAGGACAGGACGCTGAAGTCGTGCTCTACCGTACCTTCCAAAAGTTTGCAGAGTCGTTCTCGACGGACACGGCGTGTTTGTTAAGTCAGAGCAGCTAAAAGGTGAGAGCAACGGTCTTTGTATGGAGTAGCTTCAGCAGCGTATTTTTTCTGCCTATTCCACTCTCTAACTAAACTCGTCATACTCATAACAAAAGGAAGAAGAGCCCACAATCGTCGTGGCGATCAAGATATTCGCCTGTCTCTGTTTTAGGAACTATAAAATCGCACTGACACGGATACATCGGAGTTTTTCTGATGGTATACCACCCTTTGGTTCAACAGCAATATAAGAACCCGAGACAAATTGATTCCTATGAAGCAGTTAGTGTCCTCAATGTTCTTCCTTTGAGGAGGAAAGTGTTCTAAGTTAACTTACTGTGGAAGTGGCATCAAAAAATTTAGGATATGGAACTGCTTTATGAATCACTTACATTTTTTATTCGCTCTTTAATGGATTCGAAGGCAAAGCTTATTCCTAAAAAATTTCTCAACGTACGATGCATTATACTTTAGTCATCACTTCTCATTACTCCTATTGGTACCATTGTTGTCAAAGGTTCCGGTAGCCGGAAGTAAGCCGGTGTTGATGAGAACACCAGCTTCATTAGATCTTTCTGTTTTTCAGGGAGTGGTTTCCAAATGTCAGAAACGGCATTTGCCAGTAGTTGGAGTCGGACTAAGTTTCCACTCATGTAGCCGGTGGAGGAATTTCAGGTATCGGTAAAGTCGTACTAATTCATTTTGTTTTCAGTCATTTATTTCGCCGACCAGCAGTTGGTGCTCTATTATTTCCAATTATTTGGTAATGTATTCAATGCCGATTAGTGCAGCAGTAGTCGTACCAGAAAATTAATGCTTTTTGGATGAGTTCCTTCGTCACGTTGCTGAGTCCGACGCTAATGGGTAGTGTGCAGAATGGTGACAGTATTACAGATGTGGAGAGCACAAAGGTGTTTCTGCTCTGCAAGGCGATTTACTATTATTTGTGCCAACTAAGTGGCACAACGAGTTTTTATTGAGACGTACGTGAGGGTGAAATCGACTGCCATGAGTTGATTTCAATTCACGGTACGTGTACGAGAATTCAGAACTATTTTGAGTGCGCATATTTGGAAGGAAGTCGATGGTGGGACTCTAAATGTTTCTAGTCGGCTTCTTGTTTCTGCCAAGCTTTTACTATTGTTCTTACTGTGCATGTACTTTCTCATTTAGGAATACCAGTCAGTTTATTGTGACGCCATGTGACTCATTCCTGTGTTGTGGCTCATGCAGTGATAAACGCAGATATGGATATAAACGTGATATCCAAACAGAGAAGACATTGTGTCAGCTACAAGGTGCGGGACAGGCGTGTGTGGCGCGTTGGTTGGAGGCGCCACTGCGGCACGCACGTGGAATCGATTCATGCTCCCATGGCCCATAATGCCTTCCATCCCTCCGGGGTCGGCAAATTGGTACCAGAATTATCTGGGAGAAGAGCAGCACTGGCTCCATGAATCGGGAGACCATCACGAGTCATTGCAAAGGCCAGGTATGCATTCAATCACCTCCAACGATATTGATCAACGCCGAGAGCTTTATCCTTCATAAGGTGCGGATAGTATCATTGGATTGACACCTCAAGCGAGTGCTATCCGACTCATCGCTTTGGTTAAAGGCTGCAATAAAGTAGTTAGAAAGTACCTAATTGAGGAATTTTCTGGGCTGATTCGAACAACTGAGTCTCACGTTGGGAAAACCCTGGCACACTAATATTGATTAATCCGCCAAACATTTATGCCAAAGCTCTGCGAGTTTCTGAATGTAATTAATAACTTGATGACCTCGCACGGAAATATGGCGTTCTTCGTGCTCCTCAAGCCAAAAAGCCTTACTAGCTGACCGGCACTGGTATGTGACTGAGCGAATGAAGACTTTGCTATCATAAGTGGTTAGAGAAGCGGTAACCGCAGCAGTTGGAGAAAGTGTATAGTACATGGATGGTGGCTGGCTCGACTCTGAGCCTTAACAAGAATCCAGCATTCTACTCACCTGTATCACATGCAGTCCCGTTGATCGTCGAGTGACTCGAGCGGATGCCTTAAATCCTCCATTTTTCCCTGTCGCGTGCAAGAGTAGTCCAGTGGGTTCTCCTCGCTTTAGGGACTCGTCGAGCATCATATCTTTCGTCGAGGCTTTTCGTGAAGAACTCTGACCATTGGGTCGGTGGTCCTCCTGCAGTACGTTTGACATTCCGCGGAAATCAGTCACTAACAGCTCTTGTCCATCGATTATCATTCATACGCATTACGTGTCCGGCCCACCTCATCTTCGACTGTTGGGCGTATAGAACGGCATCGTTGATTTTCGATCGTTGATGTAGGTCGGAGCCTCGGATCCCATCCCTTACTTGTGTGAAACGGGATACTCCTAGCATCGTCCTTTCGACTACGCGTTCGATAACGCTGAGTGATCTTTCATCCTGCTTGCGTAGCGACCAGATTTCTGACTCATACGCTAGGGCAGGAAGAACCGTTGAATCGAAAAGATGGGCACGGAGTCGGGTGTTCTTTGTTCTCTTCACTACATCCTCGATGCTCATGAAAGCTCTCCAAGCCGCTCGTTTCCTTTTGCTCAGCTCTGGAGCTAAGTCGTTCATTATATTGATTTCCCGACCTAGATAGACGTAGCAGAAGCATTCGGAGTTATTCGTTAATGGGGCAAACGAAACCAACCCGTTTCATGAACATCGCTTTCTTCAGATTCAGTCGAAGACCAATCTTTCCACATGCTTTATCAAAGTCCGCAAGCATTCGTTCCGCTTGGCTAATGTCAAAGTTATATTTCGCAACATAACCTGCCATCAAAAAGAGTAGGCAGTAGACAAAAACGGTTAACATCCTTTTTTATTTCATAATACGGAAGATGGACGTGGTTATCGAAGAGATTGTCCTTAACTACCAAGGGCTTCCATGACTGCTTCTATCTGAATTGAATCAAAGGGCTTCTCTAAGTCGATGAAAGTTAGACAGAGCGGTCTTTCGTATTCTCGCGATACCTCAATCAGCCTTGTTAACGTGTAGAGGTGGTCCATCGTACTAAATCCTTTTCGAAACTCTGGTTGCTCGCACGGCTGTCTTTCGTCCAGTGTTCTGTCTCTTGGTCATGTAATTGGCGAAGCTTCGGCGGGCTTTGAGAATGCTTTTCCCAGCCTCTGCAGCTTTGACCATTACTGCTACTCTTCTCTGAGATCTTCTTTTATCGCCTGTCTGCATTGTTTCGCAAACTTGGACGTTAGTTCGCAATTGCCTGCAGCTCGTGCGATTCCACGCTGGCGTACTAGCTCGAGAGTTTCTGGTTTTAGGATGACTCGAGTGAAAAGTTTGTAGACGACAGACAGCAAGCAGATTGGGCGATAGTTGCCTACATCGTGTAGGTCACCCTTCTTGAAAAACAACACGGTCTTGCTGGTCTTCCACAGACTAGGGAAATTGCATTCAGACAGGTAACGTGTGAAGAGTGTTTACGAGGACTGGTGGAAGTTTCTTTATGTGTTCTGATCTTACCCTGTCCGGATTTGGCGCTGCTTGTTTTTTCACCGGGGAAGTAGCTTGTCGGATTTCGGAAGAGATAACCAGTGGTGCGACAGAACCGTTCTTCTTTATTTTACATGACGGCAGAAGCAAATGACCATTGAAGAGATCTGAGTTGTAATCGTGAATGTCTTTTCCCATTACCTTTTTGGAAGGTGTAACCGTTCCGTCTGGGAGTCGTGCAACCGGCGAAGCTCGATGGGCTTTGCGAATGGCCTTTCCAGCCTCTGCACCTTAAAATGTAACTGCAGCTCTCTTCTAAGATCTTCCTTTGCCGCCTGTCTGCTTTCTCTTGGAAGGTCGGACTTGGACTTTTGAATTTAGCGGCTTTTTCTCCTTTCCGTGAGATATAAAATCTTGCACGAAGGAGACGGTGCTCCAATCCCGTGTAAAATTTTGGGACAACAGCGACATCGGTTAGGCAAAACTTCCTATTTATTATGATGTGGTCTATTTCGTTATAGTACTGTCCCTTGGGAGATTCCCACGTCCATCGTTGACGGTGAGGCTTCTGGAATTGCGAATTACCATGGATGGTCTTGCTCGGTATGATAAACTCAGAGAGCCGCTCACCCTCTTCGTTCCATTCTAATCCGTGGGTCCCAATGTGACGTTCCTCAGACGATCTTCTTGGTCCGATTTTGGCATTGAAATCTCCAACGATGACCTTGAAGAATTTATGGTCTTCTCTGTAGTACTTCTCCAACTCCATACAGAGCGCTTAGACTTCTTCTTCCTCGTAGTTTGATGTTGTCTCGTAAACGACGAAGATTGTCAAAGCCTATGTTGATCCACATCTTTTTGATCGTAAACGTCCGATTCGGGTTGTAAGCTGTTCGAATGAATCGATGTTCATGGAGCAACTCGTGTTGACGAGAACGCCGACACCTCCTGCGCCTCTACTGTCGCATGTTCCGAGGAACAGTTCTTCTGCAGTGTCATAGACAACGATGAATGATGGGTGGCGTCATCACGTTTTGCCCAGGCCGACGACGTCGTGCCTTATCATTCTTGCTTGCATGAGCAAGTGTTCTATCGAGGACTCGGATGCAAGTGTACGTGCATTGTAGGTACAGATCGTCACCATAGTTCTTGATCCAGGCAGCTTCCATTGGCCCTGAGATTTTAGCGCCCCCTCTGTACTCGTCCTACCAAACGCTGCGAAATTGGGGGCTCTTTCTGGGTCAAGGGAATGAGGCCCGTTTTTCTTTACTGTGTTTACCATATTTGATACCCACGCATACTGGGCTCTGAACGTGGAGGCTGGGTATACTCATGGGTAGCTTGCTAGGCTCTCCCAGAGTGTACATGGAGCTTATTTTTTGGAGGCGACTCCTAACCGCTTCCCATATACTTTCCTGTCACTTGATTGCATTCTTTTGGTCGAATTGACTCGTAGAATGCAATCCTCATGAAGCGAGAACGCACCCACACACACATGCATGATTACGCCTAGTAAATACAGAAAGTATGTGCCAAATCGGCGCAGCAGAAACAGGGAGTCCATCCCCTGAATCTACCTGCGTGTCAGGGAACCAAAGGTCGCATTTGATCCGCGATTAACCCCCTATCCGCCACCTGGGGACGCGCCACGTAGCCTCGCTTCGGCTAACCGGCTCGAGATCCCTCATATGAGGGAGATCCATGGAGCATTCTACTAAGGTTGGAAAATTGGTGGAATCCGTGGATGGTAATGGGTAGTGTGCAAAATGGAGACAGTATTACAGAAGGCGCGTGTGGTGCAGTGGTTGGTGGCGCCACTGCGACACGCATGTAGAATCGATACCTGCGCCAATGGCCCACCAAGCCCTCCATACCTCCGGGGTAGGCAAATTGGTACCAGACTTGCCTGGGAGGATAGCAGCACTGACTCGATACATCGGCAGGCCACTGCATGTCATCGTAAAGGCTAGATATGCATTCAATCTCCTCTAACGATGCTTAATAATGTCGAATGTATGGCGCATCCCTCAGGGATTTTTAAACGCCGAGAGCTTTATCCTTTATCCTTTATTACAGATGTGGAGAGCACAATGTTGCTTCTGCGAGGAGAAGCGATTTACTAGCTTTTATACCAACTAAGTGGCACAACGGTTTTTATGAGGTGTACGTGATAGGAGTTGTCAGATCGGCCACCGTGAGCTAATTTCAATTTACGGAGCGTGTACGAGAACTCAGCATCTGAGCGCATATTTGGTAGGAAATCGATGGTGGGACTCGAAATGTTAGTAGTCGGTTTCCCTTTTTTTTGTCTCGGCTAAGGTTTTATTATTGTTCCTACTACTCATGCACATCCTCACTTAGGAATTCCAGTCAGTTGTGACACCATGTCACTCATTCCTGTGTTGTGGCTCATGCAGAGATACACGCCGTCCAAACAGAGGCGACATCAGCTATAAGGTGCAGATGGTTTCATTGGATTGACACTTCAAGCGAGCGCTATCCAACTCTTCGCATCGGCTAGAAGCTGCAATAAAATAATTAGAAATCACCTAATTGAGGGGTTTTCTGGGTTGATTCGAACAAGTGGGCCTCACGTTGGGAAAACCCTGGCACATTAATATTGATTAATCCCCCAAACATTTATGCCAAAGCTCTGTGAGTTTCTGGATGTAATTAAGAACTTGATGACCTCGCACGAAAATATGGCATTCTTCGTTCTCCTCGGGTCAAAAAGTCTCACTAGCTGACCGGCACTGGTATGTGACTGAGCGAATAAAGACTTTGCTAACATGAGTGATTAGGGAAGCGATAACCACAGCAGTTGGGGACAGTGTATAGTACACGAATGGTCGCTGGCTCGAATTGGAACCTCAACAGGAACCCAGCATTCTTCTAAGGTTGGAAAATTGGTGCAGGGTTTTCTTGAGAAAGCTCTTTTCAATCGGCGAAAGCCAGCGACTGTGTTGGAACTCTAGAGACGTTTCAGGAGAGCTATCTCAGAATTACAAAAGAATAGGGACTTTCATTGAAAATGCAAAATTAACAAGCGACAACTGAGTTTATCTCAATGAGTCAGTCAGAATGGATGTAAAGCAGAAAACGTAGAATTAGCGCTTAGTGTAATGCAACTATTAGAATTACATGAGAAGAAGATCAATTCCAACAGTAGACTTCAGTGTATACCGAAATTGTTTGGTATCATATTTCTTCTTGCCTTTACTTTCAAGATTGGGAGGTGGTAATATGAGGGTTAGCCACCCTCTTTCGTGGAATTTTGGTTTGGATTACCTTTTGACTTTGCCAAACTACCGTTCTAAAGGACTCAGACTTAGTTCACAAATTCACGGTTATTATCGTCACTTATCACAGAATAAAGCCACCAGACACATCATTTATGCATTTTCAACACTCCCTAACATCAGCAAAGAATTTTGATGTAGAGAAAACCTCACCGTTCGGTCCGGTAGTTATTCAAGTAATCTAACACGCCTTCTTTATTATTGTTTATTAATCGTTGTATTATTTTTCTTTTTATTCATTAGCTTCAAAACAACAAACGCCGCAGTAGCCGTAGACGAGCCATTTTCTTCCACCTACTTACTTAAAGTAGGGCTACTTCGGCTTTCGAGTTCTACTTAAAAACTGTTCTTCAGGCAAGTTTGTTGAACCATAGACATAGATATAGATGCAACGGCAACGACAACGACAACGAAGACCTACACCAACCCCGCATCAGCTAAAGAAAATCAGTTTATAAGATCATGTGAATAAATATATCAACTTTGTATTTGGGCATGGAGACTTAAACGATAGGAAGATGCAGTGTTGTTGTACCTATTCTCGCCGAGGCTAACCAAATAAAAATTTCACTTGAGATTGTCCCGCATATTATAATAGGAAAGCAACCTTTTTTTATCCGCCATAGTGGATCCTTCAAAATAGGAGATCATCGTTCTGTTGCGGTTCCTTTCCATCTGTCTCTATGTGTAGTTCTTTTTATTTGTCTTTTTCTGTCCCCCTTTTTATCTTTTACAAATATCTGATTTCAAATCACTTAAAATGAACCCAAGCGATGGATCTGCATGGAGGATGAAGCGCCTGGCCTTAATAAACCCCACCCAGATGCTCCATGCATTCAACTCTATTCATGCCTTCATACAGATGACTCGATACACCAATTTCTGTTGAGCTTGAATGCATCTAACCATGTGGTTAAAGATGTTGCCTCACGGTTCCCTATCTTTCTGTTAATTCATAGAAGCCACCTTCCACTAGTAGAAGACATTGTCATCATTGTGTTAATCTTTAAGAATGAGATGTGAATGGGAGTTTCGCTTAATTTAAAACCAGTATTTATCTTTCTTAGTGTTCCAAGTTTCTACTAAAATAACGAATAAAAACAATGAGTTGCCGTTTCATTGCCGTCGCCTAAAATATTTTGTTTCCAAAAATAATACAATAATAAAGGCTGAAAATGCAAGTCAACAGCCGTAAAAGGTTGATGGATAAAGCTCTGCGCCTTCATCAATCCCTGAGGGATGCGCCATACATTCATCTTCACTAAGCGTAGTTTGGAAGTGATTGAATGCATATCTGGCCTCTACAATGACTCGCGGTGACCTGCCAATGTGCTGAGCCAGTGCTGCTATCCTCCTAGACAAGTCTGGTACCAATCTGCCGACCTCGGAGAGATGGAAGGCTTGGCGAGCCATGGGCGCGGTGATCGATTCCACGTGTGTTGCAGAGCGTCTCCGACCACTGCGCCACACACGTTCTTATCAAGAACGGTAAATGACCAATATTTTTTAACTACAGGTAAGATTATGGTCTACTTTCGGCAATGTATTCTCGGATTGTAAAGAAAAGAACCAACCACCTTATCCAGCAATAAAATGCATTCAGAAACTAACGGAAACTGTTTTGGTAGTGCACAATTCTTGATCTGCAGTCATTCACTGGACGAAGTAGGTAGGCTGAATCAATCCAGTATAATGGCTATGCTTGGTTGCCTTTTAAAGAATTCTGAGCTTGCACGATAACGGAAAATAGAAGCAGCCCAGTTGTTAAAGGTCTCAATCTTATAGCCTTTAGCCCGATTTCGTTCAAGCATAAAACTGTCTCTCATATTCATCGGCTTGAAGTCCGAGTGTTAGTAACAAACTTCTATGCGGTGATAGGGTACTACGATTGGAGCCGAATGCATGCTGAAAACTTGAGAGATTGAATAAAACCACAAGTTTTTAAGGTTTTGCGCTTTTAGGTGACTACCCAAGGCCTGGTGGGCCAAGGGCGCGGGGATCGATTCCACGTGTGTGACTACTTGTTGGTCGACTTGTCGACAACGTGTGTGTTGCAGAGCGCCTCCGACTACTGCGCCACACGACTGGCCAATATCATTAAGTAAACGTCAGTTCACACTATAAAGAGAATCACCAGTTCTGAGGTTAGTTTCTGAATAAACGATATGCATAAAATATCATTGATAACGGTCAGTTTCAGGAAGCAGCAAAACTTTGTCAACAAACAAGTCGAGTTTAACGCTAATTACAATTTAGCAAGCATTATCGTAACGTTGTTTTCAACGAAGGAAAAATGGAGGCACGGTCATTTTAAAATACAGCCCTGGATTGCCGATTAAACGTCTTCTTATTCACTTATTTTCAGCAGTTGCGCCTATTCCGTTTTCTTTGCCTAAGACTTTACTGCGTATCAACGTAAAGTAATGCGTAAAATAATGATAATAATATAGTGTTTACTTACATTAATTTAGTAATTTCAAATTCTGATATTGTTCATAGCGCAGTGGTTAATGGTGCCCTGAGGCTCTGGACAGGAACAGTCAGCGGGCTCCAAACAATATCGGGCACACAGCTGGAAGACCAGGAATCCGATGGTCAGAATTCTTCACGACGGGCTGTGCGCTAAATAGCCGAATGGTTATTTTAATGTTATCCATTCAACCACTGAATAATCCACAAAATAGTTCGGTTGGTGATACGAAAGACTATCCGGTGATATTAAGAGGAAACGTTCGCTAAAACTACTTCAAGGGACAGCCTTTGTTTATCAACAAGAGCGATAAGTTTGTGTGTTAGAAGAGACTCTCATTCTTGTGTTGGTGGCGTTTCTATGAGGTGAGATGGTTTGGTTGTAACAGTTAGTGCCATTTCTTGCATGGAATGCTTTACTTCTTTACACAAATTCTGAGATCCATCATGTGTTAGTTGGCCACTGGATTAGGGAGTTGGACGGATTTGTCTTTTGTCCGCCAACTGTACGTGAAATGCTCGACTTTGTACGAATTCGCCACGTGGGACTTTTTTTCCGTAGCTGCCGTGGACAAGCTCGAGTTTGGGTTATAACAGTTTATGGCAATAACAACAGTACAATAATAATATGTAATATGTGACGATAAGTGGTTAATTGGATATGTACGATCGATATTGAGATGAGAACAAGTGATGCAGCAGAAGGAAGCTAGTCGGACACTCGGGCTGGGGCACTGATGAACTCAGGGCCTGGATGAAGATCCGACAAACGCTACGAGCACTTGAAGACGAAAGCTATGAGCTGTATTACTTCTGTAGTGGGTGGAGCTTTGTCAATGGGAACCAACGACCTCGCTGACCCAGGGCATGACACGGTACATGCGTGATAAGTACATCAATTGAGGCGGTATGCCAGAGCCTTCGTCAACATAGGACTCAATCAGACAGTAAAGGATAAAGGTTATCTGAAAGGCTACGTAAAGACTTATCAAAAGGTCATGTGAACGAAATAGCTTTAAGACAGTTATAAGCGAACAGTTAATGTAGGATACATGCGATATTGTAGAGAATAGTAACTATTTAAGGAATAGTTACTACACATGATGTTAGATAGATTGATTAATATGAAATTTTTTCTTCCAGGTATCAGTCGTCTCTGAGAGAGTGTGCCCCTTCACAATAGTAAATTTTGGTTTTGACAGAAATATTTCGAGAACAGACAGCTTTGGTATGGTATAGGGTTAAAACATTCATTCTAATGATAGCCTTCCGGAAGCAGCCTAGATTATAATGTTTTCTGGAAGCAAATGTTTCTTAACTTTCTTTCTCAACACTGATCTAACTGCATCTTTCCTGAATATCAGACTCATCATGAAGAAAGACGTTTGGCCTTTTTACGCTCTTACTCTGGTGTCCAGATGAAAGGCACATTTGGCTTTTCTCTATGACCTCTTGGTGGTGAAGAATAGTCACTTTTGCAGGGATGGAGGAAAGCCCATTTTTGAACTAAAGTTATTTTTGAATTAAAGTTTAGTGTTATACCTGTATAATTCCAAAGCAGTACAACAGAATAGTGCCCAGCTTCAACTGGTAACCTCTCAAGGGTTATAAGTCTTTTTACTTCTGTTTAGCAAACACGAGGTGTTATTTTATTTCTTTATTTACGGACAACCTGACGTTTCGGCGGATTTCGCTTTTCTCAGAGCCTGGAAAGGTCACGTTGACTGCAATCTACATGGCCAAACACCTCCATAACCAAACAGAGAAAATGCTAAACCAAAATTTCACTCACATTGAACACAGAGTCTTTGCACACTCACCGCTTTCTATGAGCCTTCCACTTAATATGTTATGTGGAGACCAACCGCGCAGTGTTCACATGGAAACGTAATGTGCCCGTCCCATCAAAATAGCAGTCTTATATACTGCCCAATATCACGCGTGATAATGAGGCATTCCTCCCTGCGGTTCATTGTCGGATTCTTGGAATTAATCCAGAATGCCTCGAGAATTTTACGCGCTTGTGTTCTCGAATCTTGCGCGAGGATCGTAACCTCTACTTCAAAATCTTCTCCGTTATGTCTTTGCATCCTATGCGTGCCTAGTGGGGTATTTGGTTTACGTTTGCCAGCTAGGTGTTCTGGTTTGGTTAATTTTGGTTTAGCATTTTCTCTGTTTGGTTATGGAGGTGTTTGGCCATGTAGATTGCAGTCAACGTGACCTTTCCAGGCTCTGAAGAAGGCGAAATCCGCCGAAACGTCAGCTTGTACGTAAATAAAGAAATAAAATAACACCTCGTGTTTGCTAAACAGATGTAAAAAGACTTATTCCATCAATGCCGAGGTTAATAGAAAGTCGGACGTGGGATTTACTCAAGGGTTATGTTGTGAACTTCAATTCAAATCATTTTTTATCATCTGTAAACACGTTTGCCATCGAATGACTCGAGGAGACGCCAGTAATGTTTTCATTCGCGCTCCAAAAATACTTAGAAAACATTGCTCGGTCCCAGTTTTGCAATTTCCGTTTAACGTCTCTTACTTTTATTCTCTTCACGAAAGATAACACGAACAAATAGGATAAAGCATTCAGTGCTGGTCAGTCGCCCAGGGGTGTGCCATGTATTCGCCTTCGTAGTATAGGTGAATGATTGGCCTGTGCAATTCTTTGTGGTGCCCTACTGGTGCATTAGGTCGGTACTACTCTCATCCTAGACAATCTACTAACGGCACGAATAGAGGTAGAAGAACTTAGAAATACAGGCTTGTAATAACGACCACGTTTGTAATGCATGACATCTCTAACCACGGTGCTACACGCTTCCATAGAGATAGTGCACATTCATAGCTCAGAAAATTTTCTTGGCTTACCGCTAGGCATACTGTAGGCTGGAGTTGAGTGGCCCATAGACCAACCTGGGATCATTGCAATTCTAAAAGACGCGATACCGATCAAGCCTTAGTCATCGTAAAAATTTGAAGCAAATTCAGGACACTTGGTTGCAATAATTCCTAAAACGATAACGTCTTATCAGTGTGTACTTACAGCTTCCGCCAGATCACGGCCTAACCGAAATTTCGCACAGAGTTAGCATAGCTCCAAAGAAGAAAATAGCTTTACTCCAAGGTTTCCTAGTGGTCTCTATATTCCATTTAACCACTATCACCTGTTTTTTTCTTGTCAGGTACCATTCTTCAGTTATTCAAAAAACTTTTAAGCAGTCCATATCTCCTTTCAAAGGTAGGCCAAAAACAATGATGGAAAATATTCAGAAAAAACCTGGTGGGAAGGTGTTTGAGGTCATTAAGTCACCACGAACGCCACTGGAACCTAAGCGAAACGAACGCGTTCAATAATAATTTGATAAAAATAATGATATTGTGGTGACAAGAGGTTCGAGCACTTCTCTCATTCAGTTTGTTGTTCTGCATCCACCACACATGGCATATTTGACACTTGCGTGCAGTGATTTCGTCTCCTTTACGATTTCCTCACAGCATAGGGTCTCGCATGTTTGCGAACCGGAGAATGTTATCTCCAGGTCTGGCGTAAATTTTCGAACCACAGATGAATACTGAGCTTAATTTGTCTACGGCATGATCTAACTAGAGACCATTGATTTAGAGAGCTTATGAAAAGCCTGTTAATACATAGACAGTTCTAAACCCAAAACACTGCTCATAGAAATTTGGACGGAACACCCAATACATCCAGAAAGGTCACGGATGAGGTCATGCATGACTATTGGTATCTCTTTCTATTACTCTCTCAATCGCCTACGATAGATCAAGATTGACAGGATACTTTTTGTCACTGTTCTTCTGCAAAAAACACTTTCATAGCAAAGGTTTTTACCACATACTATTTGAAGATCAAACGGGAACATCATTAGAATATACCATCTCTTCTCATAATATGGCCGCGTTTCTTTCGTTAACCGTAAGGTTACATGGTTTCCCTCATGTGGTGTACTGCCACGACTACGCTATCATTTGACATCCGTCGATTATTGGCTCTATGATTTGCTCGTCTCAGCAAAGTTTGCAGAACAGTGTATGAAGTCATGATAGGGAATATGGTCTTGAAAAGTGCTGTGAGAAAAGGATAAAAAGGATAAAGCTCTCGGCGTTGATCAATCCCTGAGGGATGCGCCATGCATTCGACTTCATTATGTATCGTTGGAGGTGATTGAATGCATATCTGGCCTTTACAATGACTCGCGGTGGCCGGCCGATGTATCGAGCCAGTGCTGTTATCCTCCCAGACAAGTCTGGTACCAATTTGCCGACCCCGGAGGGATGGAAGGCTTGGTGGGCCATGGGCGCATTTCACGTGCGCGCCGCAGTGGCGCCTCCAACCACTGCGCCACACGCGCCCTTTGTGAGAAAAAGGAAAGCAAATGAACTGTCGTGAAAGCTCTAAAGCTCTCGGCGTTGATCAATCACAGAAGGATGCGCCATAGATTAAGCATCGTTTGGAGGTGACTGAATGAATATCCGGCTTTTACAATGACTCGCGGTGGCCTACCGATGTATCGGGCCAGTGCTGCTATTCTCCCAGGCAACTCTGGTACCAATTTGCCTACCCTGGAAGGATAAAAGTTTGCTGGGCCATGGAGGCGGGGACAATTCCTCATGTGTCTCGCAGGGCGCCTCCGACCACTGCGCCAGACGCGTCCTTTGAACTATCGTAACAGAATAAAATACTGTTTCATCCCGTGGAACCGAAACAGATCAGTTTTGCCAACAGAGAAGCAGTCAGGGAAACCTTGAAAAATCGTTATTTTATCAATTATCCAGTGCACAGAGATTCTCCGTCATAAGTTATACATTAGCTTCATAAACGAAATTTTGCCATTTCATGGCGATATCACCATAGTATGGCGCATGTGGCGCAGTGATGGAGGCGCCCTGCAACACATGTGGAATCAATCTCCGCGCCCATGACCCACCAAGCCTTCCATCCCTGCGCGGTCGCCAAATTGATACTAGACTTGTCTGAGAGGATAGCAGCACTAACTCAATGCATCGGTAGGCCATCGACAGTCATTGTATAGCCTAGATATGCATTCAATAAGCTCCAAATGATGCATAATGAAGCCGAGTGCATGGCACATCATTCAGGGATTGATGAACGCCGAGAGCTTTATTTGTGTCCTTTTATCACCATAGTGGCTATATGATGGTTTCATCAATTCAGTAGTATTTTAATTTTCTTGCTTAACAAACGTGAGGTGTTATTTTATTTCTTTATTTACGCACAAGTTGACGTTTTGGCGGAATTTGCCTTCCCCAGAGCCTGAAAAGGTCAAGTTGACCGTAATCTTCCCTGCCAAACACCCCCATAACCAAGCAGAGAAAGTGCTAAACCAAGATTTCAATCACGTTGAACACAGAGTAGCTTCTTTGCACACTGGTTCTGATCTGGCCTGTTCAAGAGCATTTTCTTGAAATGTTCTGCGCCATTCCTGAGATGACGTTCGAAAAATTGATGGGAAAAGTGATGGATTGTTGACGAAGGTGTGCGACACTACGGGGACCCAACTGATTATACCGTTCATATGAAACACTAAGCAATCGAAAATTTTTTTCGTGTTTCAACCACGTTTAGTCGACGAAATAATTGGCACTTAGCTCATTTTAAGGACGATATTCATGAAAGATGGATCCTCCCTTATGCCCCATTTTTACTCAATAGACTGAATATCCTCGAATTCTTTAACTCTCTGTCTGTGGACAAAGAAATCAATGTTTTGAATATCTCATTGCTAGAACTGAGGATGAGAAAGAAAAAACGTGGACTTCGGTAAGCTTAACAGAGCATCGAACGTTTATTGAAGAAGACAAGGATAAGTAAAGAATCAGATAGAGGCGACACATATTTTGTCTGGGAAGAAATCGATGGAGTTAAGCCATTCAGGACTCAGTTTTACAGAATTTCATAACCACCAGGAGAAACGCCGCCTACAAAATCAAAAATCTTAACGAGGATTCTGAGCAACGACTAACTTTCCCGTCTCATTGACGAGCAAAATGAAGCATCGAGGAGACAATGATGGTCGCTTAAGTCATTTTACAAGCAATAGAAAATCGAGTGATTTGTGGACAGCAGCAACAGCAGCAACAACAATAGTATAAATTCTATCACTTTACAATTACTTGCCTAGCTTAATTACCCGCCTTCATGAGGCTATGGCCCACTTTCCATTTTGCTGGAAATTTATTGGAAGAGCAAGATTTTCTTTCACTGTGAATCCTCAAATTCTCACGCAAGGGCGTTTGAAGGCATCACCGCAAGCCGTTTACCTCATTTGTGGTTCAGACGGAAATTTACCATCCTACGATTAAGTTTTTACCAGAACCGTTGATTTCTAGCATTACTTTCCTCTTGTCAATTTGTGAGACCACACTAGTTCCTTCGGTGTCCCAACATCCATTGTACTTTGGTATCAGCGTCACTCTTGGCCGTGCTGATTTGAAAAACCATTGGTAGAATGAAATAGGAAGAGAAAATAAAAACAATAACATAGTAATAACTACTGTGTATTCGCGCTACATCACAGAGAAAGAAAACCATATTTTAGCATTGTAGTGAGAGCTCGGGAGCTTATTTTATTGATTGTCGTCATCGCCATCATGACACGGGCTGTCAAAAAACGAAATCAAGGTGTGTTCAACAAATTCTTCTACCAGTCAATAAGGAATATGTGCCTTTACTAAAAAGCGTGGATGATAGCGTACTTTTGCTCGCATCACGATCGTGGTGCTGTTCGAATATTCTCTAACGCTTTTCGGTCAAAGATCTTTGTTTGGATATAATATATTTCTTATAAGTATAACTACGTTGCCGACAATGGTGCAAGTAAAGCCACTTTATGAACACGCAGCGACAAAGCTGAGATCGAATTTAGTTTTCTAGAGGATATATGTTCAAAATTAATTCCTTCGTCCGTATCCTTAAAATATGCATTTGGTATCCTTGATAATTTATTTAACTTTCACTCATGTGGTCCCACATTGCGAAAAGTGCTGATCAGAGCATTTTTTCATCTTGTGTATAGTCACGCATCGTCTTCCATGAATCTCTTCGAATTGGTGTACAGGTTCGGCTACTATGCGAAGACTCTTTCTTCTTCATGAAGGTTGATGCTAGCAGCGTTAATACGTTCTTGAATTCTGGAATACATCTGCAGGAAGTTTCCAGGCCTTCACTGCAGGTCTCTGTGTGCCTTAGTCCAACCAAGGCAGTTTTTCGCCAACAAGTGCAGTTCACCGAACGCAGAAGGTTAGTGGGCCTGGTTATTCATGACGGGCCTGCATTGCAATGAACTTTTCACTACTTTGTAAACACGCCCATGAAGAAACTACAGCGCGAAAGTCGTTCATTTCTGATGGCATTTCCGTTCGTACGGGTTCGTTAGGGTAGGTTGGAATTCGTTTTCTTCAACGAATCTCCTACGGTGGTCAATGTTGGCGGTGACTCTATTTGATTTCGAGAACCAAAGGAATAAAGCTCTCGACGTTGGCCAATCCTTGAGAGTGGAGTCACTCATTCGACCACATTATTAGAGCTGATTGAATGCAAAATAGGCCTATACAATGACTTTCGATGGTCTACCGATGTGTTAATTCAGCATTGCTTTCTTTTGAGACAGCTGTGGTACCTATTCACCTACCCCATGGAAGGCATGGAAGGCTCGGTGAGCCCGGAGATTAGGATAACACCAAGATCACGAGTATATTGCAAGGCACAGCTAAACACTCCACTACACCTACGCATTCTAAAGCAGTGCCTTTTCGAAAATAATTTCACGTGTTATCACCAACTTTGACTTATTGACTTCAAAGTTCTTCTTGTTAAAAAAACGTTTGAGAAAGGGATCACTTTCGCAGTTGAAATTTGGACTTCAGATCTGAAAACAGGGCCTACAGAGATAAAGGCTGAAGCCAGAGAAAAGGAAAAAGAAAAAGAAAAAGCGAGGAAAGAAAAGGGTCAATCTGCCGAGGTATTTCACGTTAAAAATACGCTTCTTGTCTTGTTTATTCCTGAAAAAGAGTGGCATGGAGTATCTATTGAGGCACTTAATGGACATAGCAAGGACTAACTGAGCAGCTTTCGAAACAGTTTTTCTTTGAGCTATCCTAACTATCTATAGAGCTCCCATCCGCCCTATGCTCTAAGAACACAATGTGGCTGGCGCTTTCTGTCCGAGGCCCTATTTCTTCTCTTTATGGCGAGGCTTTGACGATACGGTAGGAGGTAATGAATTAAAACAAGCCTCTGGTGCAGTTCTGTGTAATTACTTAAACGATTAGCCTAATGGGGCTTTCCGGAGAAGGTAAGAGGCTGACTTGTTGAAGTCGACGTGATGCAGGTTAGTTAAGTAAGGAATAAGGAGTCCAGTCTTTCGTCAAACCTACTGCTACACGGCACAGATGTTTAGACCATCCACTAAGTGACTCCAAACTACTCACATAAGAGGTGTCAGTGACTATTTACATGCAGTAATAGAAAGTTGCATCAAATAATTTATTGCTCCTAGTTTTAAAACGTCTGTTCAAATATAAACAGAAAGAATTACTGGATTCCTCAAATTTTTTCTGCCAGCAGGATCCGAAAGCTCGCCCAAAAAAGAAAAAACCAAAAGGAAGCAAGTCTAAAGAATCCGCACCTCTCGACACAGCTAAAAAGGTAAAAGCTCATTCTAAAAGCGCTCTACATAAGAATGATAGAAATCGGTTGTTAATACTGTTATTATAAAATTTTTATGTCTGCGGCCAACAGGATATCAAGTCCAGCTAGGTACTGTAGGAATTCGGTGGACTGTGACAATCCATAGGCCCCAGCAGCTATTCAATGCCCTAAAAACACGTTCTATAGAATAAATGAATGTGCCAGAACATTTTGAAAGCAAGTGCATTAAATTTCTATTAGGTCTTTTTGCCAAATATCTCAGCATTATGTTAATCTTTTATTTTCTGCGTGCTATAATTTGCACGGCCGGGTATGACGTAAATGACAACCAAAACGATGCTAAGATAATCGCAAAACTTGGACCCCGAGCCAGATCAAACTACGATTTCCCTTCCCGAGGGCCGCGCCTTATACATTGCGTCATGGACGTCATTGCTCTGCGATCCTCTCACCTAGTTTTCTACCTAAAGCTTCGTTACGTTACGCTGAAGCTGTAGTCAAAATCATAATGTTAGCTTTTTATTTCCTGCCAATTATAATTTTCACGGCAAAGTATGAATTATAACCACAACGATGCTGAGATAGTCGCAAAACTTCTTGTTCTCAGTTTAATTGGGCTCAATGTCGATTTCTATTCCCCAGATCAATCCCGCTAACAAATGATTGCTGATGGTAGCGTTCGGTTGAGAACTAGCTGAGATAAACGCAGAGCAAGGGCCTCCGCGGCGCAGTATGTAATGAGCGAGTCCCCGAAAAGGGAAATGGTGGTTCGATTTGTCTCGAGATCCAAGTTTTGCGAATATCTCAGCATCGTTGTGGCTATCTCAGCATTCTTCTGTTCTCCGCATCTGACTTTGCATTTTGTAAGGATCCAAGCGCTTACTTCATTCCGTTCGCTATCCCCCAACTACTGTCGACGAAGGTATTTAAATTTACGTGTGGATTTTCCTGCCAATTGGAGCATTTTTTCGCTGTGAACGTCGTTCGATGAGTTGATCCTCTCTAGAATCCGAAGTCTAACCGGTGACAACGCGCGTATTTTGTCGCACACAATCTCTGACCACTGCCAGTTGCTCACGCTTGCCGTGTTAACCTACCAAATGCACCTAAGTACGGTGAAGTTCCTAGAACGTCTACGTAACGCGTCTGCTAATAACACGTACATGATGGAGTCCTTCGAAGTTACCGCGCTGGATACTATCAAATGCATTTACATGTGTAAATAAAGCCATGAAGAAACACATGGTATGAAACAAATAAATTTACATATACATACAGTTCTGAGAAGAATTTCTATTGTAGGAATCAAAGGCAAAAGAGAAGAATGAAAAAGAAACACCGAAAGAAGAGAAAAAGGTAGCCACTTTTGCAGAGTGTGTCTGGTCAATTTTTCTCTGGTGCTTTTGGCTTATGTGAAGTATTTCACAAATTCTAGTATCCTTATTATTTTAGAATTTTTATCATCTGTATTTTCTCGTCTTTCAGATTCAGAGTAGAACCGACCGAGTAGGAGAAAAACAACAAAAAGCAGCTTTCGCGGTAGGAAACCCTCGTGACATAACATTCTCTGCGAAGGTCTATTTCCAGTTCACAAATAAGTGATATCAACTAGTATTATTGGTCCTTAGAGCGTATGTAATTTAATACTGTAGGTCGAAAAAGAGAAAAATCAACAGACCGATCGACATGCTGAAAAAGGGAAAGAAGCAGAGTCCAAAAAGGTAACGGCTGTGCAAACCCCGTCATCACTTCAGGATTGGGTGTGACATTCTCCAACACCATTGATGACACATAATTTCAACTGATCACTAGTCATTGATCGATTAAGAGGTTTTTTTAAAAGTTTTTCCTCTGGATTTGTATATTCTCCACCCTAACCGCTGTTCTAAATCCATGAAAAAACCGGTGTTATCTTTTCATTTGTAAATAATTGTTCAGGATGAGAATCCAAGCCAACTGAGCGTTGGAAAAGAAGGCAGACAAGTGGGTATTGTGTAGAAAGACAAACACTCTATGCACAAATTGCTTTTAAAAACCTTTTCTCATATTCCTTTTCTTGTCGACTTTAAGTTCTACACTATATTTCGTGAAACATACCGTATTTGAGAGTGTGTTTCGCAAAAGTCATGGACTCTTCTTCAAACACTACGCTGATATTTAACTGTGTACATACCCTGGCCTTAAAAGGAGTAGGCATTAAATGGAAAGGTTAAGACTGCGACTATAACTACAGCCTCAGCTTAGCTGGGTTCATTGCCGATTTGGGATCCGGGGATCAATCTCCCTGACGCTGATGGCAGTGATCGATAGAACTAGCTGAGAGACAGGCGAAACGAAGAACCGGCATGGTGTGGTGGTGAGCGCGTTACCCAGAAAGAGTAATAGCGCATTCGTTCCAAACCGCAGACATCCGCGGTAGGGAGTTTTACGAATATCTCAGTATCGTAGAAGTTATATTTCGCAACGTACCTTGGCATTAAAAAGAGTAGGCAGTAAATAAAAAGGTCAAGACTGTCGACCTTAAATTTCTGCAGAAGGATTCCTATAGTGCTGTGGTAAAGAACGCATGTGGTAGGGCAGTAGTCGGAGTAGCCCTGCCATACACATGGGATCGATTCACTCGGCTCTGGCCCACCAAACCTTCCACTTCCTGGGTCGGCAAATTGGTGCCAGACTTGTCTGGGAGAAGAGCAGCACTGGCTCGATACATGGGTAGGTCATTTAGGGTTATTATAAAGGTCAGATATGGATTCAGTCACCTTGAAACGATGTTTGATAAAGGCAAATGCTTGGCGCATCCTTCATGGATTGATCAAGGCCGAGATCTTTATCCTTTTCTTGTTTATTGTTATCAAATTCGAAATAGAACCGTTCAAATTATGTACAAAGCCTTTTTTAGTGTAAACAACAAAAAACATTGACTTTAACGAAAATGATTCTTTTGGTGAACTTTTTTATACTTACAGCAACAGATCTTGCACGTAACCACTCCTCGGCCGGGTAAAGATCAGCAGCAGGTATAATTGGGTCTCGATATGATAACGGTTTTATCCTAAAATATTTGGATTTTCTGTTAGAGATGTGGAGATCTACGTGTTTGGTTTTTTGTAATTTTGTCGGTTTTATCCTATGATTTGATTCAGGAGAAGGATATAAATAAATTAGTTGAACAATTGGCGAATGAAGAAGGCAAAAGTGGAACCTCGTCTCCGAAGAGTCTTTGATTGGATCCGCAGATATTCCCTTGCTAGGATGTATTCATTTCTATCGTTGTTCTGAATTTCTGCTTAAGATATGTGTCAGTTTAATTTCGAATCGTCAGTAATCTCCTCCATTAATGAAAAATATAAACATTTCGTGTCATTTTTTTTCTTCTTTCCCAATTTTTATCAATATTCTAGCAAATGAAGAGAAAAGAAATCTCGTTACGCTAACATTTTATTTGCTGCCTATCATAGTTTTCACGGCAGGGTATTATTTGTGAAACAACAGCAATGATGCTGAGATAACTTTAATGAAGCAGAGATATTTGCAAAACTCTGGACCGCAGGTGTCTACGGTGGGGAACGAACGCACCATTGCCCTTTCCGGGGAGTAACGCGATCACCACCACACCATGCGGGTCTTTCGTTTCGCCTGTCTCTCAGCTAGTTCTATCGATCTTTTGCCACCAGCAATCACCCCACAGCGGGATTGATCTGGGAAGTCCCCACCCTGCCATTAAAAAGAGTAGGCAGTAAACAAATTAAGTTAAGATTGTGGTTAAGATTGTGATTATAACTAAAGCCTCAGCTTAACTGGGTTCATTGCCGATTTGTGCTTCCCAGATCATTCCCGGTGGCGGGTGATTGCTGATGGCAAAAGATTGATGAAACTAGCGGAGAGACAGGCGAAACGAAGAACCCGTATGGTGTGGTGGTGAGCGCGTTCGTTCCCCACCTGTGGACATCTGCGGTCCAGAGTTTTGCAATTATCTCAGCTTCATTAAAGTTATATTTCGCAATATACTCTGCCATCAAAAAGAGTAGGCAGTAGACAAAACGGTTAAGATGCTGAGATAATTGCAGAACTCAGGACCACAGGTGTCTGCGGTGGAGAAATAGCGCGCTATGGGCTAACGAGTTCACCACCATACTATGCGGGTCCTTCGTTACGCCTGTCTCTCAGCTAGTTCTATCGATCAGTGCCATCATGGACAAAAAAAGTTAGCATCTTGATTTCAACTACAGCCTCACCTTAACTGGATTCAATGCCGATTTGGGCTATCAAGTTGACGGATCATTGCTGATGGCACTGATCGATAGAAAAAAGCTGAGAGACAGGCGAAACGAAGGACCTGCATGGTGTGATGGTGAACGCGTTAACCCTCGGAAAGGGTAATAGCACAGAGAGCAGATACCTGCGGCTCGGAGCTTTGCAAATACCTCAGCACCGTTATCCTTGAATAGCTTAATAATTTGGTGAAAAAACCATAGTATTAGTGAAGGACCAACATATGAGTAAACGTCATATAGATCAAAAACTCACAGTGCTGTTGCCAGCTTGTTGCTCACGTGGGATGACGAGGAGGGCCCACCCAATTCAAAAAATCATTTTGAAAAAAAAGGAGCCAGATCTATTATATAATCGCTGCGACCGGTTAGTGATATGGGCTATCCTGTGAAGTTACGCTGTTGAAGGAAAAACATTTTTGTTTTTCGGCACCAATTTCTGCTCAGAAAATAACCCTATGGTTGGAAGGAGACTGTTCGATTGAATCTAACCTTTGTTTAGTTCTAAACAAGCTACCTAGCAGGTTTCCGCACTCTGGATCCCTGCAACCATTGCTCTTCTCACTGTTGAGTTAATACTTGCTGAATAACTCCACTAGAAAAATATGAGTATGTATAATTAGATTTAGAAATCCTTTAATGCCACTATTTATTTCGGTAATTGAGACATTGGAGCAGAATAGCGTAGTTGCCCTGAATGTGCGGGTAACGGTTCCGATTCGATGTTGGTTCTTCGACAGTCAATCACACCGTCTTAATCAAACGATTTTTTTTCCATCGTATTCTTGTTGAGCAAACGCGAGGTATTATTATTATTCTTTATTCACAAATAAGCTGACGTTTCGGCGGACTTCGCCTTCCTCAGAGTCTGGAAAGGTCAAGTTGACAGCAATCTATTCGGCCAACCGCCTCCATTACCAAAGAAAGAAAACGCTAAACCAAGATTTCAATCACAATGAACACAGCTTTACACACCCACTGCTTTCTATGAGGCTTCCACTGGGTATGTCACGTGGAGACCAACCGCACAGAATTCACATGGGAGCGTAATGTGCCCGTGCCATCAGAATAACAGTATTATATACTGCCCTATGTCACGCGTGATAATGAGGCATTCCTCCCTGCGGTTCATTTTCGGATTTCTAGAATTAATCCTGAACGCCTCGAGTGTTTTGCGCGCTTGTGTTTTCGACTCCTTTTTTAATTTTTTTCATTTTATATAACCTTTTTTCATATCTACACTGCGGATTCCAGCGTTCTTCACATTCGATTCGTTTCCTCGCATCCATCATCCATGAAGGTCTTCCAACTTTCACGTGAGGCTTTGGCTTCTGATTGAGAATTTTTAATTCACCTTGAAAGTCGTAAAATTCTGGCCTAGTCAATTCTTTCTGGAGTCCTAAGATAAACGGGCTGGAGCGTTCTCAATTAAATTGCAGAGAGTGATTTTTTCCCGGACAAGTCCAGTACCAATGTTCCGACCTCGGAGGAAAAAGGAGCTTGGTTGGTCCAGAGCGGAATCGACTAGTACCACGCTCGTGATTACCGTCATCATTGTCACTGAGTAATACGCCTTTCAATCAATCATCTGGATTTTACTTCGATTGGATTTCATTCTGACAGACCTGCCATAGTATTATATACTGCCCTATGTCACGCGTGATAATGAGGCATTCCTCCCTGCGGTTCATTTTCGGATTTCTAGAATTAATCCTGAACGCCTCGAGTGTTTTGCGCGCTTGTGTTTTCGACTCCTTTTTTAATTTTTTTCATTTTATATAACCTTTTTTCATATCTACACTGCGGATTCCAGCGTTCTTCACATTCGATTCGTTTCCTCGCATCCATCATCCATGAAGGTCTTCCAACTTTCACGTGAGGCTTTGGCTTCTGATTGAGAATTTTTAATTCACCTTGAAAGTCGTAAAATTCTGGCCTAGTCAATTCTTTCTGGAGTCCTAAGATAAACGGGCTGGAGCGTTCTCAATTAAATTGCAGAGAGTGATTTTTTCCCGGACAAGTCCAGTACCAATGTTCCGACCTCGGAGGAAAAAGGAGCTTGGTTGGTCCAGAGCGGAATCGACTAGTACCACGCTCGTGATTACCGTCATCATTGTCACTGAGTAATACGCCTTTCAATCAATCATCTGGATTTTACTTCGATTGGATTTCATTCTGACAGACCTGCCATTTAAACATTAAAACGCTAGACAAACAACTTGCTCGGTAAAAAAAAAACTCAAAAGGAAACGGACAAATGCTTTGAATAGTTGAACGAACAGTCTAAGTATATCAAGTTCACTCGAGACAAACCGAAAGGAAACTGGCTGCCTTTTCCGAACGTCCAAATTAGTCGGTCAGAAAATGGCTACATTGTGAAGTGGTACCGAAAGCCAAGTAGTAAAAACATCTTGGTCCATTACCACTCCTCTCACCCCTCTCAAACAAAAATGGCGCTTATGAAACATGTTTCGAACAGCAACCATCGTGTACAAGGGAACAGAACAAAGAGAGGAGTCCCGGAACTTGGCACGGCAAATAGCCATTTCTAATGGCTCCGAAACTGTAGCTCGGGATAGGTTTAGGGAAAATCCTAGGCCCCATAACTCTAGAGATGAAAAGGTCCCGTTTATCCTGCCTTTCATTTCAAATAAACTAAGTGCAGCTATGAAACGCTGTTTAAGATGGGCCGTCTAGAGAATTCGGTAACGATAAATGAAATTCCACTGAGTAATCTAAGACGCCAACTAGCTCGTAACCGCCTATATGAATGTCTGTGTGCTAGCAAAACTCGAAATCTGAGTTTTGCTTCGAAGACGTGACTGACCACATTTGTCGGAGTCTCACCTGCTATCCACTACAATAATCGAAGCCATTACTTTGTCTTTTTCTCGGGCAGTTTTTAGTATTCTCTTAGCACTTTTGAGGCCTCTTGCTTCTTGATGGACGGTATCACTAGCCACTGCGCTATCCCCGCAAGAACTTAAAAGAAATAATTCTTCGTATTCTTGTTGAGCAAACGCGAGATGTTATTTTATTCTCTACTCACGAACAAGCTGGCGTTTCAGCGGATTTCGGCTTTTGCAGAGCCTGGATAGGTCAAGTTAACAGCAATCTATTCGGCCAGACGCCTCCATAACCAAACAGAGAAAACGCCAAGGAGCCAGCTAGTTCGTAACCGCTCATATGACCGTCTACGTGCAACGCAAATTTGCATAATTCGCCCTAATGGTAGGGACGGTGATTGCATGAGCTCTGGTACAGTTTATCTGATCACCTGCAAGGCGTGCGAAGACGAATACATTGGCGAAACGGGCACCCTCCGTGTCCGCATAAAAGAACACCTAGTCGGCAAAAGTAAACCAAATACCCCACTAGGCACGCATAGGGCCCAGAGACATGAGCAGGAGGACTTTGAAGTACGCGTCACGATCCTCGCACAGGAGACGAAAACACAAGCGCGCAAAACTCTCGAGGAGTTCTGGATTAATTCCAGAAATCCGAAATTGAACCGCAGGGAAGAATGCCTCGTTATCACGCGTGACATTGGGCAGTATATAAGCCTATTATTTTGAGGGGAAGGGCACATTACGATTCCATGTGAATTCTGTGCGGTCGGTCTCCACAAGACATACTCAGTGGAAGCCTCATAGAAAGCGGTGAGTGTGCAGAGCTGTGTTCTATGTGATTGAAATCCTGGTCTACTATGTTCTCTGTCTGGTTATGGAAGTGTTTGGTCGAATACTTTGCTGCCAGCTTGACCTTCCAGGCTCTGAGAAAGGCGAAGTCCGCCGAAACGTCAGCTCATTCGTGAATAAAGAATAAAATAACACCTCACGTTTGCTCAACAAGAATACCAAGAATTACCTGATCAATGCCGAGGCTAATAGAAAGTCGGTCGTGAGATTTATTACAAAGTGGTCTGCCCGTTTCGCCAATGTATTTGTCTCCGCACGCCTTACATGAGATCAGATAAACTGTAACCGAGCTCATGCAATCACCGTCTCTATCATTAGGGTAAATTATGCAATTTTGCACTGCACATAGACGGTCATATAGGCGGTTACGAACTCACTGGCGTCTTAGATTACTCGGTGGAATTGCATTTGTCGTTACCGAATTCTCTAGAGCGGCTCTTCCTAAACAGCGTTTTATAGCTGCACTTACTTCATTCGAAAAGATGGGCCGGATAAACGAGACCTTTGAAAAAGATAAACTTTGCAGGAGTTGCTTACAAGCACTAGAGTGAGTACGGTTTCTTCACCCAGGCATACATAGGATTCATATGAGGATAGATGTGGCCGGCTTGGGAGACCTGCACCCCCATTAATGATATTTCACCCATTTGCAATGTAGACGACCCGAATGCACATAGTCCTAGTGTAGGAGACTATTGCGGAAGTAATGAAGTGAGATCCTACCTGTGTCCTTAATTATTTTGCAAGCACGCTTCTCTAAGTAGCGATGTTCATTCTCCACGCTCTTTAACAACACCATTCAGATGGGCTCTCCTTAAAAATGCAACACTTTTTTCTATTGGTTGTCTTTTTACTTTTTTCCATGCCATTCAGTTATCACAGTTTAAACTACAGCATTGGCCTTGTTTCTCCCACACTCTTATAGTCAGTTTGTTCAGAAATGAATGAGCGTTTTAACCGTATCACTTAAAATGTTATAACTTGCTTCAAACAAAACTATATTCACCTGTATCACCTGCAGTACCGTTCGAGTGACTGGAGTGGGCGCCGTTAATTCTTCAATTTTTCCCTGTCGCGTGCAAGAGTGGCCCAGTTTCGTTCTGTTCGCTATAGGAAATCGTTGAGCAAAACAACCTTCTTTTAATCCTTTAGTGAAGAACTCTGACCATCGGGTCGGTGGTCTTCTTGCAGGGCGTTTGACATTACGAGGAATCTAGTCACTAACAGCCCTTGTCCATCGGTTATCATCCATACGCATTACGTGTCCGGCCCATACGAACTCACTGGCGTCTTAGATTACTCGGTGGAATTGCATTTGTCGTTACCGAATTCTCTAGAGCGGCTCTTCCTAAACAGCGTTTTATAGCTGCACTTACTTCATTCGAAAAGATGGGCCGGATAAACGAGACCTTTGAAAAAGATAAACTTTGCAGGAGTTGCTTACAAGCACTAGAGTGAGTACGGTTTCTTCACCCAGGCATACATAGGATTCATATGAGGATAGATGTGGCCGGCTTGGGAGACCTGCACCCCCATTAATGATATTTCACCCATTTGCAATGTAGACGACCCGAATGCACATAGTCCTAGTGTAGGAGACTATTGCGGAAGTAATGAAGTGAGATCCTACCTGTGTCCTTAATTATTTTGCAAGCACGCTTCTCTAAGTAGCGATGTTCA
Source organism: Angiostrongylus cantonensis (assembly GCA_009735665.1). Taxonomy (NCBI): domain Eukaryota; kingdom Metazoa; phylum Nematoda; class Chromadorea; order Rhabditida; family Metastrongylidae; genus Angiostrongylus; species Angiostrongylus cantonensis. The sequence goes on along the minus strand of MQTX01000290.1, from coordinate 69,378 downwards.
TTCTCCACGCTCTTTAACAACACCATTCAGATGGGCTCTCCTTAAAAATGCAACACTTTTTTCTATTGGTTGTCTTTTTACTTTTTTCCATGCCATTCAGTTATCACAGTTTAAACTACAGCATTGGCCTTGTTTCTCCCACACTCTTATAGTCAGTTTGTTCAGAAATGAATGAGCGTTTTAACCGTATCACTTAAAATGTTATAACTTGCTTCAAACAAAACTATATTCACCTGTATCACCTGCAGTACCGTTCGAGTGACTGGAATGGGCGCCGTTAAATCCTCAATTTTTCCCTGTCGCGTGCAAGAGTGGCCCAGTCACGTTCTGTTCGCTCTAGGAAATCGTTGAGCAAAACATCCTTCTTTTAATCCTTTAGTGAAGAACTCTGACCATCGGGTCGGTGGTCTTCTTGCAGGGCGTTTGACATTACGAGGAATCTAGTCACTAACAGCCCTTGTCCATCGGTTATCATCCATACGCATTACGTGTCCGGCCCACCTTATCTTCGACTGTTTGGCGTATAAAACGGCATCTTTGATTTTCGATCGTTGACGTAGGTCGGAGCTTCGGATCCCATCCCTTACTTGTGTGAAACGGGGTACTCTTAGCATCGTCCTTTCGACTGCGCGTGCGATAACGCTGAGTGATCTTTCATCCTGCTTACGTAGCGACCAGGTTTCTGACGCATACGTTAGGGCAGGAAGAACCGTTGAGTCGAAAAGGTGGGCACGGAGTCGGGTGTTCTTTGTTCTCTTCACTACATCTTCGATGCTCTTGAAGAAGAAGGGAAAACCGCTGAAACGTCAGCTATTGTACCCTAATAAATTCTATAATAACAACCTCGTGCCTGCTTATTGAAGAAAAACATCGAATTATCTCCGAATGCTCCAGTTGCATCTACCTAGGTCGGAAAATCAACATGATGAACGACTTATCTCTAGAGCTGAGCAGAAGGAAACGAGCCGCTTGGAGAGCCTTCAAGAGCATGGAAGATGTAGTGAAGAAAACAGAAAACACCCGACTCCTCTGCTAGGGTTACGAAAGTGTTTGGCTGAGTAGACCGAATCTCAATTTGACTTTTCCAGGCTTTGAAGAAGACGAAACCGCCGAAAAGTCAGCTATTGTATCCTAATAAATTCTATAATAACAACCTCGTGTCTACTTATTGAAGAAAACATCGATTTATCAATCAATGCTGAGGTTAACAGAAAGTCGGTCTTGGGAATTACACCCAGAGATATTTGTTATGTTGGGAGTGAATGGTGATAAGAAACCAATCCGTTACTCATTAACATCGTTTTTGTGAGATTTAGTCTAAGACCAATTTTTGCACAGGTTTTATGCTAAGCACAGTAAAATAAACAGGCCTCATTCTCCTAACCTCGCAAGTGCCCTCTATTCGGCAGCGTAGGGTAGGACGAGTGCAGAGAGGTTGCTAAAATTCCAAGGGCATTCTGAGCTGCCTAAATCGCGAAGAACCAAGGAGATGATCTGTACCTACAATGCACGCACACTTGCATCCTGGATAGAAGTCTTGATCATGCAAGCAAGAATGATAAGGTACGACGTCATCGCCCTTGCCGAGACGAGACGACGCCACCCATTCAACGCTGTCTATGACACCGGAGAAGAACTGTTCCTCGAAACATGCAACAGTAGGGGCGTAGGTGGTGTCGGCCTTCTCGTCAACACGAGTTCGTTATCGTTACTGTACATGGTACAAGATACCATAACAACAATCACAGCATTTGGATGCCTCCACAAAAGCAGCGGTTTTAAAAAAGGTTACAGAGGGTGATCATCGGCGAAGTCATTGATTGAAATCAGCTGTAAGCATTTCCCAGCACTTCGCATTTATTGAAATTCATTGAAAATTGACTCCTAGCGCGTTGAGCGAAATCGTTAGGGATATTTTGCAGAACAGGTAAGGTCTTTCGGTTAGGTGTTAAGTTTGAGGTTAAACAAGTGCGTTTGCAAATTGGTATATTATGATCCGAAAAGATAAAATTTATTGGATTATATACACAGGCCACTCAATACACTGTATAGGTCAAACATGCGCCAAATCAGCTATGCGATTCTACGAATGGTGTCGAATGCATCGCACTTCCTTAAACAAAGATAAAGTTCTCGGCGCTGAACAGTCCCTGAGGGATGCGCCGCGCATTCGACTTCGTTAAGCATCGTTTTGAGGTCATTGAATGCATCAGTCTGGTACCAGTTTGCTGGCCCAGGAGGAATGGAGGGCTTGGTGAGCCATGGGCGCAGGGATCGATTCCACGTGTGTGTTGCGGGGTGCTTCCGACCACTGTGACACGTGCGCCTCTGCATTTCCTTAGAGGGTTTTGATTAATGTTCAACGTTTCAGTCCTTTTATCCATTGAATATGCGTTGATAAATATGAAGCAAAACAAAATTGGATGGGAACTTAAAGTTAATCCAGCCGGAAGTTCGATGCTCGAATTTGCAAACCAGACTTTCGAATTGTTCAGATTTCTATTGTCGACACTAACAAAAAGAAATGTGGTATTTCCAGAGATGTATAGAGCTACGTGAAAATTTTTGGCATTTACAGACATTTAAACATTTCCACAGATATGCCTGATGTTGTACAACCTCTGTCCAGACCGTGCATATCCTAGGTCGACTGAATTTCGTTTCAGATGGCCGTAATCATCTTTAGGTCGTTAACACAAACAGCGATTTCTGTGAAAACTACGAATCTAGCGATCAGTGATCAGGGTAGCGTCACTGATGAGCGCCATGTTACAGGCTAGCTATTCAAAAATGGTCACGTTCTCTAGATCACATCTTGGTCTAAATTTACTTATAGGTTAGGGTACATTCGATAGTTCTGCGACTACTTTCAATTATAATCAAAGAAAACGAAGGCTATTTATAGAACGTGATTCAATTACAAAATTTTGGTAGAATTTATTGTGATATCACGTTCCTATAAAATACGGCGATTGCTCTTTCTACTAAAATTACTTCGTCCCAGCTGACCAGACCCTGAGCTTTTCCATGATCGGAGAATTGGTGCCAAACTTGTTTGACATCAGCCTACTCCCTCCAGTTCACTTGGAAACGCACCAGCACACCCATCCCAAGACTCGACAGAGAATCAACTCAAGCAGCAGCGGAACGCAGACGCAAAAAAAGTGGAAACCTTCGTGGATAATGGACGAGAGGAAATTAATCGAATGCAAGCGCCGAAATCCTCACAGTAGATTCAGACGCAGACCGTCCTAAAAGAAGTGCATGATTCTGGAAATCCTGTTTGCTACATCTCCATAGAGAATTTCAAAATTCCTAAATTTCATAGATCCTTTGATTTCATTCCATTCTACACTCCAGTATGAGCAGATCTATTGAAGACGGTTAGAAGACAAGGAAACGACTTTCATTTTCGCGAAATCTCGGAGCTGAAAACAACGACACTACGGTGGTGACGGTCTCTCCGTGATGGATTCAAAAACTGCATTCTTCATAAAGTTCGAGGAGGTTAATGAGCAACCGAAGTGAAGGAAAAACTTGATAAATTAGCATAACTCCTATTACGCTGTCACCATCCATCCTTCATACATGGTATGAATTGAGACTCTGAGCTTTCTGTATGGAATGTTATGGCTCAGTGAAACATGGTCAAAGAGTTAACAAAATTCGATCTGCGGTTGGAGTGGACCTTGTCACTTATTGTGGCGTGTGTGGCGTAGTGGTCGGAGGCGCCCTGAAACACACACGTGGAATCGATCCCGCGCTCATAGCCAACCAAGTTTTCCTTCCTTTCGGAGTTAGCAAATTGGTACCAGACTTGTCTGCAGGGATAGCAGCACTGTACATCAGCAAGCCACCCCAAGTCGTAAAGGCCAGATATGCACCTCCAAACGATGCTTAATGAGATTGAATGCATGGAGCATCCCACAGGAATTGGTCAACGCCGAGAGCCTTATCCCTTATGAGCTTTTTTGTGACTTATTTGAACCACTTACATGGATTTTTACCTAGCCATGCTTTTAACAGTAAACCCGAAAAATTTATGAAGTGGTAACAGTATAACTTTCGGACAAAGAGCCTTACTTATAGCAGCACAGCCCTCCAATACAGATCTAATGTTAACCATTAAAGCACGTTCTGTTAAAGACAGTGTCATCAAAATATTTCGTCGCTAGAGTTGATATAGAAGAGTTAAAATAATACGGTAGGATCATATATTAATTATAACAAGCAATGATCTAGCTTAATCGCATTAACAATGATTCTAGACTTCTAGATGAAGGCTGAGTGACTACAACGTCTTTACGCCTGCTGGCAAAGAAGTTCCTACAGATGGCGTTGCTGTTTGCGATTTACTTGATTCGTCGTCTTCTTCCGGCTTTTGAAAATGTACAGCCCTTTGCCCGTCTTCCGGTTTCGTATCAACACGATGTGCACCCACTTTTAAACCAGTACTACTGTTCACTCTTCTGTCCTCGTTTGTGAGCTTTTTCCTAGCTCCAATCGGAAACGAGGTTTTAGCAAAGTCGTTATGTTTTGATTTTTCACGCTCCATCAAGAGATCTGTCACTTCTGCGCTTTTTTGCGTTTTATCGATGGGCCGAACTTCCATGGCTTTGGTTTTTTCTGACTTCGCATCATCTGATCTATTAGCATCACGGACTTCTTTCTTCGCGCTGGTTTGCTCTTCTTTAGCACGGCGTCTCGCTGCGCATTCTGCCATTCGCCTTTCGTTTTCTGCGGTCCTTTCAGCTTCCCTTGCCTTTTTTCTTTCTTCTTCTTCTTGTCGTTTTACTTCACTTGCCATTGTAAGATACGTCGCATTTCTTTTAGCCTGAACAGTTCTCACTGTGACTTTTCCTACTTACGGATTGTTGAAACATTTAGAGCTTAAATTCTTCCGTTTTACTATTGACAACGGGCGAATATGATATAGGAGAAAAAAAGTTGAGAGTGAGCTGTATGACTGCTTAAATGGCTCACAATATCGGTAATATGTAAAATCGTTTCAAATTCCACTCTTAGCTAACAGTGCATTCGAGTGGATCGGAGTGATGAGGGGGTTGATGAAATTCAACTTTGTGAGAATGCTGAAGGTAGGATGTAATCCTACCGTTTTTTACCAAGCCCTAACCTATCATCTTTTAAATTAGTCAATATACTGAAAAAAGAACACTTTTAAGTTGACACGTACCCTCACAACCTCTGCAGACTTTTCTCCCGACAACATCGACATCTGCGACATCTGAAAATCAAACTGGTAACTAACATTAAACATTGGAAGGATCTGGCCATTTGTGTGTTTCAACCCTCATAGTAATCTCTAAAAAATTTATGTCATGCAAAAAATAGAGTGGTTTGCAGCGCATTGGCTAGGGCTCCTCAGACACTGTCACCAATTTTCCAATTTCACAGAAAGTGAGGCTTGGCTCGGTGTCCAGTTTACAAAACCAAGCCAACGACCACATGTTTATTCCGGTGGATCTTTATCTGTTGTACCATAAGCAACCTGCTCTCCATACGATAAATTATGTCGGACCAGAATTTATTCTATTAGCATTAATGAGATTAGATAGCAGTTATAATGTCAACGATCTTACTCCTTCTAGCTTTTCTACATCGGATCCTATCGTAAAAATTTCATTGTGCTTCGTGTCGAATTGAACTTCTTTGAGACTGAATGACTTCTCGTCGTCTAACGCGTGTTTCTGCAAAGAAAAACTGCTAAAAACAATTATGGTCCACCAGTGAGGAATTTAACCCGTATCAATGGAGAACCAACAATTCGCCCTCTCATTCTTGCTTGCATAACCAACGGCCCACGATCTTGAAATTCGTTCATGTTTATCATTTCGTGGTCGATCTTCTGCGGAAAATTTTCAGCCTGAAGATTAAAATAGGCAGAACATCTCAAACGAATATCGGAAATAAGCTGGAGATTCTTGAAATGCTTCTCAATGAAGAATTTCCAGTTTTCATTCGTTGTTGGTTGTGAACATTCTTACCGAAGCATTTTGATCGTCAGGAACTGAAAAAAACTAATGTGCAAAAAACCGATTTAGATGATAAGAATGAGATAATTGAGACGGATGATACAGCGGACTACCAACTATGTTTTTGTGAGTCTCGGCATTCATTAATTCATTAAGTGGAATTTTCAAAACTGAGGGTATTAACTAATACTAGAGCAAAAGAGAACCTTGTGTTCTTCTGGAAATATACCAGAAGGCTACTGAAATGAGACACCCTGCTGCTAGCAGTGCTACCACTAGCCCGGTAAGGAGCAAGGTACTGAAAAATATTTTTATCTGATAGGCGCATTTTCTCGAATATTTTGCTTTTTTGTGCAAATATGTTCTGTCGATATATTGTAGTAATTTTTCTTGTATTCAGTAGTGAACAACAAGGTGCTGCAGAGCAGCTAAAAATATGCTACAACACGCGTCGTCGCCCCGGGACAATCAGGCATACAACCCTCCAGAAGCTGAAAATCGCTAACAGGATTGCATGAAAATACAATGTCTTAAGCTTTGTTTACGGCTCATTCTCCTTTCACAGCAGAGCATTTTGTGAAATATAACGATAAGCAGATGGAGATATAAGCAAAACTCGGAATCACAGTTGATCCACGAATCATCGATTGCCTTTTCAGAAAAAGTGGGCTCAACTAAAAAGTTCACCGTCATTTTGACCATAACTGCAACTTAATTGAACTCAATGCCGATTTGCCTCTACCCCCACCCTTACGTTCTCGGATTATTTCCGTTGACGGGTATTTGCTGGTAGCACAAAAGCTGCTCGAGAGAAGGAAGCAAAGCAAAGGCCCCAGTTGGTGTGGTAGATAACAGATAAGCTCCAGAAATAGTAATCGTGAGTTCCAAGCTTACTTGGGGTGCTCAGTTTTGCTCATATCTTAGCATCTTTGTGGTCGTCTGCAAATAGCTCCCCCTGTGCACATAGGGCAACCTCTGATTGTAGTAAAGATTTTGAAACGATCTATTAAAGCCATTTTAAAATTTCGGGCAGAATCAACACAATGGACATTCAACGACAACATCCATGAAGATAGCAAAACCTTCAACTGGAAGCGATAGGAAACATGAAGTGCGAAAGAATTATAAGAATATCATGAGCGACAATGAAACGAATGAAGCAAGTGCTGGGATCTCCACTGTATGTGAGGCATACGATTATCGTATGTTTTCCGTGAATTTTGTTTGAAGCCATTAGTCTTTCTATTGCTTTCCTCTCGGTGTGGATCCAAGCAGGGCGCACGTGGTGCAGTGGAGGGGCGACTGCGATACACACGTGGAATCGGGCTCTGTGCCCATGGCCCACCAAGCCTTCCCTTCCTCCGGGGTCAACAAATTACTATCAGGCTTGTCTGGGAGGATAGCAGCACTACCTCAATACATCAGTAGGCTAGCGTGATTTATTATAAAGGCCAGATATGCATTCAATCACCTCCAAACGATGCTTAATGAAGTCGAGTCCATGGCACATCCCTCAGGTAGGAATCAACGCAGAGAGCTTTATCCTTTTTATCCTTCTATGGATCTTGAGTGCATTCATATAAAGTGATCAGCTCTTATCTAATTTTTTTTCATCAGAATCACTTTTTCGCATTTACAGTAGCACAAGAAGAAATGTGGCAAGTACTGCTTGAAACGTGTCATTCATAGACGAAAATCCTGTTTCAGCGCTACAAATTCCGCTGCAGACTTTTATTCCGGGGCAGACTTTGCTCAAGCTGCCCTCGAAATTCCAGGAAACCAAAATGGCTTAACCAACAAATCTCCGAAAAATGGTGTCGTGTTAAACTTTTTTAGGAGTTATCCTGTTCTGCTGCATCCGAGACAGTCAAAAGGCACACTTTGCAGGCGACCACTGAGGGATGGTTAACTTGGTCATCTCGGAGCACGGAATCGAAAAAATGATGTGCTGCATAGAAAAAATAAAGACACCAAAGGGTTCAAAACCACGAAACACTGTGTCGAAGACGCAGTCAAGGAAACAGATGAAAGTTCAGAAATTTTGACTAAACCGTACAAATGCTCATCCTCCCAGATTGCTTTGGTTACTTTTAAAACCAAATGGTGGCTTTAGGTTGTTAAAGTTGACGTTTTTCCAAAGCTTCACCTTTACAAGATTTCCAGAAGCAAATCGTACTGTTGTCAAAAAGTGAAGATGACAAGGTCTTCTATCGTGTAACGAACTGTTTTTATTGATATTGACTTTTTATTTACTGTCTTTTACAAGTTTTCAGGCAGAGTTTTATTTGTGAAATAACCACAATGATACTGAGATATTTGCAAAACTCCGTACCACAGGTGTCTACGGTGGGGAGCAAACGCGTTATTACCCTTTCCGGGGGCTAGCGAGTTCACCACCACACCATATGGATCCTTCGTTTCGCCTGTCTTTCAGCTAGTTCTATCGATAACTGCCATCAGCAGTCACCCTTGTTTTTTAATATATACATTTACCAACGTTTCGATTAAATTTTAAACAAATGGGAAAAATCTTGGATACAAACCTCGTTGGTGGGATTTCAAACATAGGTGATTTGGACCCAGACCTAGAAATGATGTAGTGCTAACTTCTCTTGAATCTTAAATATAACGAACGTTTCTGCAATTCAACTTACGATGAATATGGTGTGTATGCCTCATATGGCTCACCTGGACCTTCTGTTAGCACTGATGTAGACGTGGTATTTTGCTAAAACATAAAAGATTGAACATGAAACGAAACTGACGAGGTAATTTTTGTTGCAATGTGGAACCGTTCCTACAGCCGATGTGAAGAAAATCTTGTCAACGACGATAATCGCTTCCAAGAAGCACAGTCTCATACGATATGCTGCGAGCGTAGATCTAAATAATGAACTAGCCGTCATGTTCATTCCTTGTAAACACCTATGTAGCATATCATGGCATAGATAGTATGAAAATGTACAAACAAGTTTTTCTTAGCTTATCCCTTGTTTATCAACTGCGATTTCTCTTCATTGAAGAAACACGGAACAAGTTCGACGCAAGGTTACATGATACGTCCGCAGGTGTGGCGAAGAGGGTGCGATCTGGACCAGTATCAACCATGCTCTTCCTGGGAACAAATGTGGATTCAAGACACGGATACCGTGTTTTTGATATGTCGTGCCGGCAGACAACCGCTAAATGCACAGAAGATGTCTACCAGCCACCTCCAATTTTGCTCTCAGCAATCCTCGTCTACGGGATTGGTCTGGGGTGCCCAAATCGGCATTGAAACCAATTGAGCTGAAGCTACGACATAAATCTCAACCGGTCACGTTATCACTTTTTCCGAGGGCTAAAGCATTCATCACTTCACCATGCGAGTCCTTCGTTTCGCCTGTCTCTTATCTCATCATCATCATCAAGGTTATAAAGGATAAACGGATAAGGCTCTCGGTGTTGATCAATTCCTAAGGGATGCACCATGCATTCGACCTCAATAAGCATCGTTCAAAGATGACTGAATGCAAATCTGGCCTTTACCTTTACAATGACTCGAGGTGGCCTACCGATGTATCGAGCCAGTGATACTATCCTCCCAGACAAGTCTGATACCAATTTGTGGACCCTAGAAGATGGAAGACTTGGTGGGTCACGGGCGCAGGGATAGATTTCACGTATGTGTTGCAGGGCACCCGCGACCACTGCGCCATACGCGTCCTTACATAGTGGTATAGAAGCAAATCACTTTTTTGTAAATAAGAAAACACGAGGTTGTTAATGCATTAATATAACGTAAATAGATGACGTTCAAGCGCCTTTGCCCTGTTTCCTGGAATGCTCAAATTGACAGGCAATCAACTCAGCCGAACACGTTCACAGCCTTAGCAGACAAAGTTAACGTATACATTTCCATCCGCATAATAATCATTCCTTTATCGTTGTAAGCCAATTCTCGTTTAACTTTGGTAAAAATGATCAGTCTACTTTGTTTTACTGATAAGCTAGTGCAGGAGTGGCTAGTAACTTTATTCCGCTAACATTACTACGTCTTTGCTTTCTTCAGAGCCGATCATCGGGGTCAATGCTGCACAGTCGTTCGTCGTCGCGATGTGGTTCCTTCATCACCGATCTCCTTCAGTGGCAAAAAAGAAGACGTCGAAACGTTAGCCGAAAAAATATTTGGAAACAATCTCGTGTTAGCTTGTCGATGAAACCGTGTCCTTACCGTTTTATTGTTTGCAGGTCGTCCAGTTATTTGGTTGAAACCAGCCGCACAGAGCCCTGCATGGGCAAGGAATGTACCTGGCCCAGGTTAAAGAACTATCCTCAGGTATGGTGCTAGGTCGCATTAACATGAGGTACTCTTTCTTGCGGTTCTTTTTTGGATTTTTGAAATTTAAGCCAAAAAGGTTCTAGAGTTTCAAGCTCTAGCGTTTTGGATTTCTGTGCGAGGAAAATTACTTCTTACTTCATGATCTTTAGCGCTGTTTCTGTGTTTCATACGCGCCTAGAGGAGTATTTGGCCCCAATTTAAATTTACGACGTGTTCTCTTGTGCGGGCACAGATTGGTCTACCCGTTTCGCGAACCTATTCGTCTCCACACGCCTTTCAAGAGCTTAGGTACACCGTATTCAAACTCATGCAATCATTGTCTGTACCGTTAAGGTATATTATGCTGTTTTGTGTTGTGTATAGACATACACGTAGCAAAATATAATGTAATTTCTAAATGTAATAATTATATAAGATTAAAAAATATGCACATGACACCAATTCCCAATACCAGAAGAATAGCTTTGATGGCACAAACTAGATCAAACCAGGGCCTTGCGCATCCATCATGACATCTCTACCACTTTCCAGTTGCACTTCGTTGACCATCAACCATCGGAAGCAGGTAAGAAAAACGATTTTTTTCAATATGCAACTGTATCTTCATTCTAATTACTTGGATACTTATATGGCTAGTCTTCAGGAGTGGTCTGGATTTAAGAACATTTTCCATCCGTTCCTTTGCTTCATTGCCTCAGTGTTGTCGTTCATGACGGCTGCATTATTAGAGCATGGTAGCAGGTGCGAGTCCCATACCATACGCTGGAAAGCAACTGGAGCTGCGAACACAGCTGATTAAGGTTTGTTACGAACACATCCGCATTACTTGCAAGTAACCGGCGTAGTTCGAAAGTCACCAAGAGACGTCTGTCTCCAAAAACACTCGAGCTGATACGTTCAGGTGAAATCGCATGAGCTGCAGGCAACCGCGATTTAACGTCCGAACTTGCAAAACAATGCAGACAGGCGATAAAAGAAGGTTTTAAAGAAAGAAGAGCAGCAGTAATGGTCGAAGTTGCAGAGGTTGGGAAAAGCATTCGCAAAGCCCACCGAAGCTTCGCCAATCACAGCACCAAGATGATTGCACTCTGACGCCTAGACGGACCAGTTACAGCGTCCAGAGAGAAAAATGAAAAAATCACATCTGAATGCAAAGTCCCTACTCGGTAGAAGACCAGCAAGACCATTGTTTAAGAATTGTGACACGGTAACGGCAACAATCGCCCAATCTGCTTGCTGTCTGTCTTCTACAAACCTTCACTCGAGTCATCCTAAACAGGTTTGACAGAACACTGGACGAAGGACAGCCATGTGAGCAAGCAGGGTTTCGAAAAGGATTTAATATGATAGACCACATCCACACGATAACAAGGCTCACTGAATTATCGCAGGAGTACAAAAGACCTCTCTTTCTCGCTTTCATCGTTTTAAAGAAGGCCTTTGACTCAATTGAGATAGAGGCAGTCATGGGAGCCCTTGATAGTCAAGGAGTCCCTACTCAATACACAAAGATTTTTCATGAGTTGTACAAAAATTTTACAACCAAGATATCACCATTCTACAACGATGTTAGCATTGACGACAAAAAAAGAGTTAGGCAAGGCTATACGATATAGTCAACTCAATACACAAAGATTTTTCATGAGTTGTACAAAAATTTTACAACCAAGATATCACCATTCTACAACGATGTTAGCATTGACGACAAAAAAAGAGTTAGGCAAGGCTATACAATATCGTCAAAATTATTTAACGCCACCCTCCAGAACGTTATGCGAACATTGAAATGGGATAACATGGGAGTGAAAATCGATTGTCGGCAGATACATCACCTTCGTTTTGCTGATGATATCGTTCTTATAACACCAGACATTAGCCAAGCGGAACGAATGCTTGCGGACTTTGATAAAGCGTGTGGAAAGATTGATCTTCGACTAAATCTCAAGAAAACGATATTCATGAGGAACGGTTTGGTTTCGTATGCTCCATTCACGCTCAACGGAACGAATAGCCTCGAATGCTCCAGTTATTTCTATCTAGGTCGAGAAATCAATATGATGAACTCCAGAGCTGAGCACAAGGAAACGAGCGGCTTGGGAAGCTTTCAAGAGCATCGAGGATGTAGTGAAGAGAACAATGAACACCCGACATGCCCACATTTTCGACTTAACGGTAGTTCCTGCCCTGACATATGCGTCAGAAAGCTGGTCGTTGCGTATGCGGGACGAGAGATCACTTAGCGTCAATGAACATGCAGTCGAAAGGACGTTGCTAGGAGTATCCCGTGTCACGCAAGTAGAGTAAGGCATCCGAAGCTTCGACCTGCGTCAATGATCAAAAATCGAGGGTGCCTTTCTGTGCGCCAAACAATCGAAGATAAGTTGGGCTAGACACGTAATGCGTATGAACAATAACCGATGGACAAGAGCCGTTAATGACTGGATTTCTCAGGATGTCAAATGCACTGCAGGAAGACCACAAACCCGATGATCAGAGTTTTTCACGAAAAGCCTTGAAGAATGATGTGATGCTCGAAGAGCTTCTAGAGCGAACAGAACCCGCTGAGGTATTCGTGCGCGCGACAGGGAAAAATGGAAGATTTGAGAGTTACTCGACAATCAACGGGACTACAGGTGATACTAGTAATAGGCGTAGTGGTCGTCTGCATCCTCACGGAGTCCACTCTGTAGTTCTTTTCGTTCATCTGTTTTCTCCTGGATCGTAAAGATGTTACAGATTTAGTAGACCAGAGCGTTCTATTTCGGCTAGATATTAAGTGTGCCGATTATATTTCAGAAGTCATCTCTAACGCGTTATGTGAGCAGTGCGCAGCTTTCTTGACGTGGTTGAAGGATCAGCCTCCGTATCTGCAGCATAACAGAGCGTTGAAAGTCGTTGAGTTGAAAAGATTAGCGTGGATTTTTGAGTCTTTCAATTATTCACTGAGTTTTTTGAGAAGCTCGAATGTGGCCCAAGTTGCTCTCCTTCTTTCGCCTTAATCCACCTCCTTGTTATTTTCCAAGTTCACTGATCGCTCAAAGTATACGTACGAGGTGGTGTCTGCAATCTGAGTACCATCCAGTTAAATATATTAGTCTTCGTACCAACGGTTTTTCATAAACTGGATCTCCTTTCAATTTATGCAAAGTACCATCTTTTTCCATGCTTTGTTGAGCTCGTTGATCAGCTCATCATCTCTACTTCGGTAGTGCTTCTTGAGACGATGACAAAGTCGTCGGCGAAGCGAAGGTTTGACAGGAATTTTCCATCAATACGCATGGCTTTCTCATCCATATTGAGTGGTTTCATTATTATCATTATGTGGCACTAAACCGCTTTAGCGGTATTGTATCGCTTTTTCGAGCCCCTTTACCTATGAGTACGGTTAAAGGTCAGTGAAAAAGCAGTGTTTTCGTACTCCAGCTCCGATAACAGTCAAACGAAGTTCTTATGTAGGACGGCTCCAGTCTTTGGTCGCCGAGCGCTCATAGGATTACATCTGTTTCGACACCGTCAAACGCTTCTTCCCACTCGACGAAAGATAGAACTAGAGGCAAATGGTATTCCCAATAAATTTCAGTGACCCTGCACACAGCTTGAATGTGCTCCATGCCGCGAAATCCTTGTCGAAATCCTGCTCGCTCCACTGGTTGCACCTCATCCAATGTTCTTGATATGGGCAGCCAAACCCTGCCTGAAAAATTTGTCGAGTAAGTTCTTATGTAGGACGGCTCCAGTCTTTGGTCGCCGAGCGCTCATAGGATTACATCTGTTTCGACACCGTCAAACGCTTCTTCCCACTCGACGAAAGATAGAACTAGAGGCAAATGGTATTCCCAATAAATTTCAGTGACCCTGCACACAGCTTGAATGTGCTCCATGCCGCGAAATCCTTGTCGAAATCCTGCTCGCTCCACTGGTTGCACCTCATCCAATGTTCTTGATATGGGCTGCCAAACCCTGCCTGAGAAATTTGTCGAGGACACAATAATAATATCGGACGGTAGTTGCGAAGATCCCTTCGATCACCTTTCTTGGATGGGATGACTGTGCGCGACGTTTGCCACTGGCCTGGGATTTCTTTCTTTTTGAAGTAGGTGGTTATATGGCTTGCACAAAGTGCATGGAATTTGTGGCTCCCGGCTCAAAGTCAGCTGTAATATTATCGAGTTTTGGAGCTCAGCCTTTTTTCATGGTTTTCATCTCAACTCCAACTTCCGACGGAGGAATTCAGGGTGGTTTTTCACCAGCGGCGATTTTGCAGTCAGGGACGGGGATTGTGGAGAGGACAAAGTAGCGTTGAACTTTTCCGTTATCAATTCCATTTTGTGAAGAAAACTTTTGGTGATTTCATTTTTATTTATCAAGGTTGACAGCGGAAGATTGCAGTCACACAAGTCCCGACACTTTTTCGGAGTGGTTCTTTTCTCTGCTGCTCCCAGTAGTTTCTTCGCTTGCACCGATTAAGCCTGTCAGTCGTGCTGCAGTACGATCAAGCCTTAGTCTCTTTCTTTTTTTCGAGTAACTCCTTTGTGGTAATAAAAATGCGATCCGATTTTCTTCTTCAGAAAACTGAGGCAAACTCCTCACAGCTTTTCAGACCTTCGACAAGGAACTCGAAGTCTTTAGTGTGTCTTCCTTAATCTGCCAGTCATGTTTGGAGAGGATTTCGCTAGGAATGCTTTCATTATATCCGGCAGGCACTGTCTTCCTTTTATCAGATTGTGGTCAATCTTCACAAGAGTCGTGCTCGTGGTGTTAGCAAACTCATATGTTCAGCAGCGCGTTTCTTTCTTCTGGAAAAAACGAGTTTCCATGGAAGAGAGATACTGCAGACAAGAATTCTGCAAGACGGTTTACGTTCACGTTTCTTTCTGTCAATCAAAAATCTCCTATCCTGTATTCGCTCTCGTTGGTCTTTCCTATTCTGGCGTTGAATTTTCTGACAACAAATTTATAGTACGATTTATCATTGCGGATGACCTCCTACAATTGATTGTGCAACGCATCCAATTCGTACTCATCAGCCACGTCGGTTGGTGAGTACCAGTTCATGATTATGATCTTGTTATGACGTATGAGTTGAAGACGGAAGGGAACAGTGCGAGTGGAGAGGATCTTGTACAAGTTGAGGACGTGAATAATACATGGATGGACGGCGAAGCCTACGCTGCCAACATTCCAACATTTCGTGACGGGACCCTTTCTCCACGGATCACAAGGGGCCCGTTGTTTAGTTAGCACATGTCGACCTTCTTGATTTTTGTTTTTTGTAGTGCGGTCACACAAAAATTGTTGCGATCTGCGGCTTCAAGAAGGACGTAAAGATCGGCGTCTGTGGAACGTGTCCTGGAATTACACTTACAGAGTATGAAACAATCTCCATGGCGCATTGTGCGTGTGTTCCTGAGATCCGGTTCCGTGACGCCCTGGGTAACGCTGGATTTTGTTGCCTCTCACTGCCCGTCTCACCGTCTCATGTCATAGACGATAGTACTCAGTGTGCGGGGTATTGAGGCTGATCTATTGCTGATTGAGCAATCTAATCTTTTCTGGAGGTTCGACTTAACCTTGTAAGGACGTATCCGGGTCTTCACCAAGATGTAAATGCGAGGGAACTTTCTTTTCGGCAACTAATCTATCGCTCGGTCTTCCTACTAATTGGTTCGGAGACGATCTTAAAACCGAAGTAAGAAACGAAAGTAGAAATGAAAAAAATGACCGATCGCCCAAAGACGAAGTAGAAACCTTTTCCCTCTGTTAACCTTTTAATTGCTGTCCACTACAATTTTTCACAGCAGGTAATAAAAAAGGATGAAGCTCTCGACGTTGATCAGTCCTTGAGGGACACGCCATGTATTCGACTTCACTAAGCATCGTTTGGAGGTGGTTATATGCACATCTGGCCTTTACAATGACTTGCGATGTCTTACCAATGTATCGAGCCAGTGCTGCTATCCTCCCACACAAGTCTTGTACCAATTTGACGACCTCGGAGTTATGGAAGGCTTGGTGGGCCATTAGCGTGAGGATCGATTCCGCGTGTGTATTTCAGGGCTCCCCCGCCCACTGCGCCGCACGCGCCCCTCACGGTAGCGTATGATGTGAAATACAACCGCAATCCTGCTAAAATATTCGCAAAACTTAGACCCCAGACCAGATAGAGCCATGATTTTCAGTGGCTCTTGTGTTAGACCACTGAGGCCCTTGCTTTGCGCTTCTCTCATTTCCAACCTAATGCTGTCATCAGCAATCATCCATCAATGGAATTTATCCTTTTCACTCTCATCTTCGATTTTACTCCTATATTATGCTAATTTGGAATTTATAACCGTTTCAACGACCATTTTCATAGGAGTTCTTGAGGACCTCTCGTTGGAAGCGAAATATGCTCCGCGCGATGACAGTAGTAAACCACTACGGGAAAAGCAGGTCTAGAACAGCTGTGGAACGATTGGTGCTTCTTATATGAATGAATTTTGCTGAATAAGATTTCGACTTTTGCTTTAGCTTCGTTAAATCGCTTTTATCCATGTGGACAGTTGCTAGTCAAAATGCATGCGTTTGCATCGTTTTGCATTTAACAGTGCAGTCATTGCATAATATAGATTACCTCCATGTAGCGACAGGCTAGCACATTCGTATAAACGACAAAAGATGATGAGGTTTCTGGAGTGCTTATAGCGTGGTACTGAGAGGTACCTTGAATTATACACGTGGATCCTGCCTCAGTGCTCTAAACTTAACAAGCCCTTCACCGCACCGGCGCGAGCAACTTGGTACCAGGGTGGTCTGGGATGATAATAACAGCACTGACTTAGTGCACCGGTTGGACACCCCGAGGGTGATGGGGGATGGGGCCGGATGTGTATTCAATCAACAGAACCTTCGACTATTAAGGAAAAGCGAAGTTTATAAAAAAACTTATTAGACCAACATTTCAACATGTTCGTCTTCATTCCTTTTCACTCTCATCTTCGATTTTACTCCTATATTATGCTAATTCGGAATTTATAACCGTTTCAACGACCATTTTCATAGGAGTTCTTGATGACCTCTCGTTGGAAGCGAAATATGCTCCGCGCGATGACAATAGTAAACCACTACGGGAAAAGCAGGTCTAGAACAGCTGTGGAACGATTGGTGCTTCTTATATGAATGAATTTTGCTGAATAAGATTTCGACTTTTGCTTTAGCTTCGTTAAATCGCTTTTATCCATGTGGACAGTTGCTAGTCAAAATGCATGCGTTTGCATCGTTTTGCATTTAACAGTGCAGTCATTGCATAATATAGATTACCTCCATGTAGCGACAGGCTAGCACATTCGTATAAACGACAAAAGATGATGAGGTTTCTGGAGTGCTTATAGCGTGGTACTGAGAGGTACCTTGAATTATACACGTGGATCCTGCCTCAGTGCTCTAAACTTAACAAGCCCTTCACCGCACCGGCGCGAGCAACTTGGTACCAGGGTGGTCTGGGATGATAATAACAGCACTGACTTAGTGCACCGGTTGGACACCCCGAGGGTGATGGGGGATGGGGCCGGATGTGTATTCAATCAACAGAACCTTCGACTATTAAGAAAAAGCGAAGTTTATAAAAAAACTTATTAGACCAACATTTCAACATGTTCGTCTTCATAAGAGCTGCCTTGATTCGAGGAAATAGTCCACAATTGGCCGTTGTAGCGATGTGGTGGTTCATTGTCACATTGGGTCGATTCCAATGAAGGGGTACCACTGGAAAGGAGAACTTCACCCAACGGTGCGCTTTTGTACAGGATAGAATATTATTTTATTAAATCCTAGATTCTTCATCATTTCGGGAATATTTCGTCGAGGAATAAGCAAATTCCACCATGAACTACGACGACTGGAATAGACATTATACAGTTCAGTTGGACGGGCACTCGTAGTACAAGGTGGTATAACTGTGAAGACTTCAAATGCGTCCAATCATCAAGTTGTACTTAGAGAGGATGAAATATAAAGCAGGAAAATGATTAATCAAGCCGGCGGTAAATTGAAGTCGGCTTTTAAACATATTTTCTCACTTCGTACCTTCTATTTAAGCACTTGACTACTGCAGGATTTATTGCCACCGTGAAAGAAATCAGAACCTATGGCGATAAATTGACGACCGTAGTATGCCAGCGTGTAATGCTCTACAAGGTTATGAGATCGACGTACCAAATGATTATGGAGTCTGCATGGCAGCTCGCTAGGGACGATGAAGAGACAAAAGTGTGCCATCGCACAGCGATCACTGCATAATCCAAGTGTCACAGGTGCATTATCATTTCGCAACACATTAGAAATTCGATTCCAGACCCTTCTTATTTCTTAAAATTTTTTCTTCATTAAGAGGACGCACCATTTTCCAATCATCTTATTTCGTTGTTGAGCCCAATATCCATCCAGTTCTACGTCAAAGCGTAATTTGTGGGCTCGGAAAGGCAACCACTTTGATTATTTGTACTTTTCCTTGGGACAGCGTTTTCCAAGAATCTGGTCTCTTTCAGGTTGTCCAAATTATTCTTATACTATTCCTAAATGCAGTCTTTCTCTTGATTCATTGAGCTCTCATTCCCATCCTTCTATACGCAGTCTTGTACGGATCTTAATTATAAACAGCTATCTTTGATAGATTGAACAGTAGATGGTTACTAGATTGTTTGCTAGTGGCAGCTTTAAGGCAAAAACTAGCCTAGAAAAAGTTATAGCTACGGCCTCAGTGGTTTGGCTAGCACTTGAGTCCCTGGAAAAGGTCATGGTGGGTTCAAACATGGCCTAAGTTCTAGGTTATGCAAGCAAAGCAGAAGGCTTCCACCCTATCCACAAACGATATCGACTGTCTTTGCTCACGGAATAAGGAGACACCACGACACTGCTGTCTGCAGCAAAAAATCCAACAGAGGTTCTTGGATGAGAACGGCATGGACGGAGGTTCCGCTATGCAACTCAGTATCTGATGTGACCGTTTAAATATCTGTACAGGTGAAAAATTTCAGGTAATGCCATAAAATTCGAAAGAAACACTACGTTTCATTTTGCTGTCGCTGTTTGCTGCCCACTTACTTTTCGAAAGTCGACAATAGAAAACTGACGAACAATTCGAAAATCAAGTCTACGAATATACAAGTTGTTAACTGCTTGCCGGATAAACGTCAAGTTCTCATTCACTCAAGTTTTGTTTTAATTTTACCAAATCATGTTCAAAAGACAAAATGGCCAAAGCATTGGACACTGATCACCACCCCCTAGGTATGTGCCGTGCATACGGTTCCACTCCTAGAATCGCAGAGGGCATTGAACGCATTTTTAACCTATACACAGTGAACTGAACGATCTACAATTATAAGAAATCAATATATTTATATTTTCAGACAGAATCGTACCAACCTGCAAACGTTAGAGGGTGGTGCTCTTGGCTAGCTACGCACTCAGCACCGAACCGAAGACCTTACATGTTCTGGAGCGAGCCCCTAGCCACTGCTCTGCATGCGCTCAAACATGTATCATATTTATTGTGTGTTTATGGCTTAACATCAACGATTTTGTAAGAATAGATGTGATATTAGCGTTAGTTGTCAATGAATTTGAATGAATTCAAAATTATGATAAACGATGATTGCTGATGTCCGTCAGTGACCTCATCGATGATCGTCCTCTGTAACCAAAATCCTCGTTCTCTGTTATCCATTTAAAACATTTGCTTTTACAAAAAAACTCAAATACTGTAATTGTTAACCTTTTATCAACCGACCACTATAACTTGATTGATTGATTTAGTGAGTGATTTGATTGGGTGATTGCTGATGGAAGCTGACTAAGAGAAACATGAAGCAAAGGCCTCGGTGGTGCAGTGCGTAGTGAGCGAGTCCCCGGAAAGAGAGATCGTGGTTCGATTTGGCCCGGGGTGACAAGTTTTGCGAATATGTCACCGTCGTTATGGTTGTATTTCACATCACACCCTGCCGTGAAAATTGTAGTAGGCGGCACGTAAAAGGTTAGCGTTGTGATTTCGACTACAGCTTCAGCTTAGCTGGATTCAATGCCGATTTGTACTCCCAAGATCAATTTCGCTGACGGATGATTGCTGATTTCAGCTTTACGTAGAAAACTAGCTGAGAGAAACCCGAAGCAAGGACCTCCGTGGTGTTGCGTGTAATGCACGACCCCCGGAACGGGACGAGAAATCGTGGCTCGATCTGGACCAGTGGCCAAGTTTTGGGCATATCTCAACTTCGTTATAACTTTAAAATTTAAAAATAAAAGAGAAAGCTCACGGCGTTGATGAATCCTTGAGGGATTCGCTATTCATTAAGCATCGCTTAGAGGTGACTGAATCATATCTGGCCTTCACAGTGGCTCGCCGTGGCCAACCGATGTATCGAGCCAGTGCTGCTATCCTTCCAGACAACTTTGGTACTAATTTGCCTACCCCGGAGGGACGGAAGGCTTGGTGGGCCATGGACGCGGGGATCTATTCCACGTGTGTGTTGCAGGGCACCTCCGACCACTGCGCTGCGCATTCCCTACAGCATATATATTTTTATACATTAGTAAATTATAGGAGTCATCAAATTTTTACTTTCCATGCGAGCTTTGCGTGAACTTTTTCTTCTTTCACCACGCTGAGAAAAACTGACAAAGTGTAACAAACCCATGAATACGTACCCAGGATCGTCTTTCTATTAACCTCGGCATTGGATTATGAATTCGTCGTTTTCTCCCTTAGCAATCGCGAGGTTGTTAAACAGCATACGTTTACTTCCATACAATAACACACATACAACACATTCGTAGACGTTTCGGCAGAATCGCCTTCTTCATAGCCGCTCGATAGTCGTCAGCCATATGCGACTCTGAGCGGCTGTTCTTCCTCGGTGGAAGACAGGTGAAAAGAGCGGCTCTGAAGAAGGCGATTCTGCCGAAACGTCAGCTACGATTGTGTTGTATGTGTGTTATTGTATGGAAGTAAACATATGCTGTTTAACAGCCTCGCGATTGCTTAGAGAGAAAACGACGAACCCATGAATACGCTCTCTTCAAAATCGATACGTATGATCCCGATTTAGTACTATTTTGTCTTGTTTTGTCTATTTTATTTAATATTATTTTAACATTGCTTCAGCACTAGTTTCTTCTACCAGAAATGCACGACAGAGATTTTGACTTTCGAATGGATCAGTATTTGAACTCTAAAGTTCTTCTTTGTTTCCGTGTATTTTCGTACCTCAAATTATTTTTTCTGTTTTCTTGTCGAAGTCCGAAGCGTCTTTGTCTTCGACATTTCCGATTTTTGGGGTTCTTTATCAACCTAAAAATAAATATTCTATTTTTTCGACTGGCAGGCACCTCATCCTAAACGACACAAAATATTGAAAGATGGTTGTTGTTAAGATTGTTCTTTTTTAGTTACTGACATTTAAAACTTACTATTTTGCTTTAAAGTGAGAAAAGACAGGAATGAAAGGCATTTAATGGGTGAAAAAAAAACTATGATAGTGAGAAGAAATGAAAAAATCGGATAAAAAAGGAAACCAGTATCATCGTGCGTGTTATGAAGAGCAGTACAACTTTTCAATGGAGTACTAAGGAACAAATTAGTGAGCATGAAACTCTTTTCTAAGAAAAAAAAATTAGTTAGTTTTCTTCTCTATTTGTAACTTTCTAAATCCGTGGTTTAGAGATGGAAACCCGATGGGGGTATGGCAATTGCGAATGAAATCGAGTGGATGAAATTGCGGCCGATGATGTGGATTTCATTTCTGAGGTGGTTAGCTTTGTGGCGAAATCCCAAAAACCCGTCATCGTCTACGAAAAATGCCTTCGTCAAGTCTGAAAAAGAGTTTTACGTAAATAAACCGGAACGATAATGGACAAAGCGCTGGTGTTTGACGAATCTCTTAACGATGCATCATTCATTCGACTCTATTCATAGCATAGTAGAAGTGACGCGATATATATTTGGTTATTATACCCAAGGAGGTGTACCGATTTAGTGAATGAAGGTTTTCACTCTCGTAGTGAATTCTGGTGTTGGCTTGCAGACTCGAAAAGTGGAAGGATTCAACTAGAAACTACGTGTACACGAGGAGGGGCCTCTAGCTTGATCTATAGAAGAGCCTTAAACGAGTATAATACAAGGTAAACATCCCAGGTTGAATGCCTCTCACATAAAACATATTTTGCCTAATATCACTTACATCAAAGGTTCTATCTATGACATGATATATCGTTTAGATCCCTCAAACCATTGAATAGGCCAATTATGTATGCATTCATCTACAAGATTGTGGGATGCGAATAGAATAGAATGCATGTGAGATTCCTGAGAGGAGCTTATGAGTACGGAATGCTATATCATTATTTCGTCCTAATTGTAACATCATACAATTCCCTCGAATTGTGTATTTTCCACCGGTCGTAAAACGTATCCCAAGAGATTTAGCTCTATGCGTGACATGTAACCTACTGCAAATTTCACTCTAAGCTCGACGATTCTGATTGATTCTGATTGACGATTCCAGTCAGATAAGTGGGAATTTCAACTGGGGATCTCAACGTTTCAGGTGTTCATTGGTGACATAGTGCGCAGTTTAGAGGTGGTGATGTACTTCGGTTCAAGGTATCGCGTTACGATAAATAAAGACAGTTGGAGATGTAAACGTGTCGACGATTTCGTTCCTCTGAGACAACCACAGCTGGATAAGAACCTGTTTCATGTTAACGTGTGGCTAAAAAAAAGCACAAATGAAAAAGCGAACAAAAAATCTACCGCACCTTTATAATTTCCACATCTGAACCAATTGTAACGATTTCGTTCTGTCCTGTGTCATACTGTACCCTTACAATCTCACCAGATTTCTCACCTTCTAACGCGTGTTTCTGAATCCCAGATGAAATCACAATTCTATTATGGAAAACATTTCTAAAATCTTAACGACTTTCCGTTTCAAGAAAAACTTTTCAGGTTAGGAAATTTCACAGGAGAGACGTTTCTTTAAAATCAAAAGACATAGCTATCAAGTACGAGTCCTTTATGGCTCAAATATTCTTCAATGTACTAAAATCCACAAAGTTGACATGAAATTAGCGCTAACAGTTAGGGTTATGCGACTGATCGATATGACTAGCTGATTTTATTTCTGTTTTAGTAAGTCGTTGGATATGAAGAAAACCTTTCGAAGTCGACCATGCACATTCACATTCGTACTTACCACTTCTCCTTTCACATCCTGCATAACTAGCGCTCCTTTGTGAGCAAATTCCATCATGTTAATCTTTTCCGACGACATTTTTTTGGCTTTACGAGCCTTCTAAACAAGCCACTGCTCTATCTTCTCAGTAATTGTCTCAGGTAAAAAAAAAGAAGCGCTATAAAGTCATGAACGAGAACTACTTTGATAAATTGAGAGTGTTCATAATGATTTTAACAAATTCATTTATTTTTATTTTTTTTTTTTGGTATGGTTCCCATTTTATCTGCGAACGACGTCACTTTGAGTTTTATCAGTCGATTAAAGAGTTAACTTAATTGAAGAAAAAAAAGAAGCTGCTCACGCTTTTAGTAACAGTTTTCTCCTTTCCTCGTTTTCTTCTCCTACCTGAACATTTCTTTAATACCAAAAATTTATCCTATGCAAAAGAAGAGAACTAGCTGAGAGACAGGCGAATTGAAGGACTCGCATGCTGTGGTGGTGAACGCGTTAACCCCCGGAGAGGGTAATAGCACGTTTGTTCCCTACCGCAGACACTTGCGGTCCGGAGTTTTGCAAATATCTCAGCATCTTGTTGTGGTTGTATTTTGTGTAATACCTTGCCGTAAAAATTGCAACAGGCAGAAAATAAAAAGTAAACCTTATGCAGTAGATTTTTATACCCTTCCCTATATGACAAATATACCTGCTCTCGCACTTATGACCTATGCACTTTTGCTCTCGTTCATATGTATTATGCCAACCTTCTCTCCAAAGGCTTATTGCTTAATCTGGAGAGCAGAACACAGAGTGTTTGAGAAACGAAGCAAAAAGATGTCGAGTTTTACTTTTATGGTTATGTATACATTCATGAAGAGATGCTGTAGTTTGCCTAAACTGTGAATAAAGAATATGTCACATTGAAGTACTTTGGACTACTGCTCTTCTCCTCAGCGAGTCGCTGAACAAACTTCCTTTTTAGTCGTCATGCAAACGAATGGCCATGAATAAATCGCTATTTATCTTAAAACTTTACCTTCACCAATCCTTGGTAACAAAAATTTTCTATATGATTCAATAGGGTTGATAAAAACCTATTCGGCTATCGCTTCTGCTCCTTCGCCTTCTTCAGAGCCTTGTTGATGCGAGTCGATATTCCACAGATCGTTGTGACGATGAGGTTCTCCACGGTCGCATCGAGTCGAAGCCACCAGGGGGAGCATCGCCCGAGTGGGGAACTTCACTCGGTGGTGCCCGCTTGTAAAGCACGGATGTCAGTCGATTAACACCATCCAATACGATTCCACCTGCGTGGCCAAAAATGAGGTACCAACTCTTAAAGGATGCTTTACCCACCAAAACTAAGTCAAATGGTCCGGATGGATGATGGCAACAGATCAGCACCTTGCCCTTGTATAAAAGTGAACCGCCTAGTGAAGTTCCCCATTCGGGCGGTGCTGCTTCCACTGGATTCGACTCGATGCAACTACAAGCATCCTTATCACCACAGTGACTAATTTTGGGCCATCGACTCGGATCAATCGGATCAACACGGCTCTGAAGAAGACGAAGGCGCCGAAACGTTAGTTAAATGAAACTTTTTGCATCAACCTAGCCCCAACTCAGTGATGTAGAAATTTATTGATTATTGTTATTGGTTGGGTCCTATAGCTTAACTATTCCTCTAAGTGGGCGGAAATGGTATGAAATTTGGAGGTAAACTACGAGAATGAAACCACACCGCCTTTTCGTTCGCTTAATAAGCTTTTTTTTTCAAACTTTGAATGATTTTATGTAGTAGATGACGGAAACAAACTTTGTGTCCTCTCAGTACGAATAGTTTCCGGTAATGAACTTCTAGAGCAACAACAACAGCATAACATAATACAAATGCCACACAAGACTAGTATGAAACCACCAATGATTAGTAGATGTATTGTGCTTCTGAAATCATAGAAACGCTGAAATTTTTGTCAGAGATAATCAACGTTTCTGACTGAATGGGGAGCAGCATTATCACTCATAGTGATCGTTCTATTCAGTCCAGTCGACATGTTGTGCTTTTTGTCACAAGCGGCCACTTATCCCCATTTAACATCTGAGCGCAAAAGAGTACAGTGACTTAGCGAAAAGAAGATCTAGCCATAAGAAAAAGAACAAAGCCTGGAACACGTAGCCCTTTAATTTTAGATAATTTTACAGCAGAGTGAGATTCGTTATCATAGTCATCGATGCCTTCGAAGCGATTATAGTTAATGTTGATGACCATTTCGTGACGGATGTGAGTATTGCAATCTACCACAGAAATCCATTTTAGAGCATGTGTAGTGTACCCATGAAGAAAACAGTAACATCAATA
Organism: Angiostrongylus cantonensis; assembly: GCA_009735665.1. Taxonomy (NCBI): domain Eukaryota; kingdom Metazoa; phylum Nematoda; class Chromadorea; order Rhabditida; family Metastrongylidae; genus Angiostrongylus; species Angiostrongylus cantonensis. The sequence goes on along the minus strand of MQTX01000290.1, from coordinate 43,497 downwards.
GGCAAGAATCAGAACATATCGTAAGAGTGTAAGGAATGAAAAGCCCCTACGGAAACACTTCTCCCATTACGAGTAACTTCCCGCCTCTTCTGAAAACATAGACAATCAGCCAAACACAGTAAACGGTAGCATTCAGAATACGAGTTGCTTCTGACTTTTTCTTTAATGATACTAATTGGTGTCTTTATATTTTTTTCTTAATGTAAAACTATAAAAAGGATAAAGTTCTCGGTGTTGATCAATTCCTATGTGGAGATTTATGCCAACATAATGCAATTAGTTTTTGGCTGTCTGACGTTCAGCTATGACGGTCAGCTTGAGAACACCAGGCTAAATTCTAAGTGTCCGTCAACAATCGTATAGAAAATGGCAACACCGTATTCACGCTCCGCTTTTAAAGATATAGAAGATAAAAAAAGCTCTCGGCGTTGATCAATCCCTGAGGGATGCTCCATGTATTCAACTTCATTAAGCATCGTTGGAAGTGATTGAGTGCATAATTGGCCTTTACAATGACTGACGGTGGCCTAGCAATGTAGCGAGCTAGTGCTGCTGTCCTCCCAGACAAATCTGGCACCAATCTGCCCATCCCGGAGGGATGGAAGGCTTGGCGGGCTATGGGCACAGGGATCGATTCCACGAGCGTGTCGCAGTGGCGCCTCCAACCATTGCGCAACACGCGCCTTTTGTTAAGGAAAGCAATGGTTTTACGACCCACTAGATTCCATTCATGTGGGAATTTATTCTCCTCCTTATTTTATCCGCATCCCCTAAACAACTTAGAGGGATTTTCTACTTCACGGCAAAAAAATTAACTCCTCATGAATACTCCACTAATTGGCGAAAATATTTCTCTAGCTGGCCAGTATTAATATTTAGTTAGACCTTAACACCTTGTGTTAAAATAGGTAATCATTTTATTAGAAGCCGTTTTCTTTAAGTGAAATATACTTCTCAGTGTGCGTCAATAATTTTTCGTTTGATACATGCTTTCCATGCAGAAAGTGTGGCTCATTCCCACTTTGGTTCAACCAAGCCTTCCTCCGGTGTCCATGAATTGATAGCAAAATTTAATTACATGTCCTTACTTACACGAACTGATCTTGTTGAGCAGATGCGAAGCTGGTATAACTCGTAACAGCTCGGCTCTGAGGAAGGCGAAATCGCCGAAACATCAACCATCGGACAGCACCACCACCACCACCACCAGCAACAACAACAACAACAACAACAACAGCGACAGCAACAACAACAACAACAACGACACCTTATACAAAGCTCACATCGGCTCAACAAGATCACTTCATGAGAACGTATAAATAAAGGCTTGCTCAGATTCGTACGCAATGACGACTGTTCTCAGAGATATCTGGCGACATCTTTGCTATGCCAGGATTCCAGGGAGAATCAACTGGACCAGCGTCCAAAAACATTTATAAAGAAAAAAAATCATTTAGATAAAAGTCGCATACATAATAAAATCCGAATATTTTTTCCAAAAATCCGAAAAATCCTTGTTGGCGACGGATGCAATACAATGAACCATTTGAAGGAGTGCCGTGTTCGGCCCGGGCAATATTCGATAACGGGCCATTTAAAATTAAGAAAAAAAGGGAAAAATATTTTCATAATCGTCGTTAAGAAACCGATGTACTAAACCCACAGTGCCAGGATACTCGCAACATCTTCCTTGGAATCTAAATCTTCTTCTTTGTCACGCCTTGTAGTGTCTTCTGCGTCAGGATTGTCCACTAGTGGTCCTCTGATCCTTGTCGTTGGCGTCTCAGTTGTAGTCTCAGCTGTTGTTATAGTTTCAGCAGCAGTAATAGTGGTAGTAGCAATAGAAGAAAGAGTGGGAGAAGAAGGAAGAGAAGGAGGAACAGGGTAAGTTTCACGATCCTCTTGTGTTTCTGCTGTAGTTTTTCCGGCTTCGATATTTCCGTCTTCTGAATCTAAACCTTCTGCACCCAATAGTGGTTCTTTAGTAGTAGTAGTAGCAGTAGTAGTGGAATCTTCTGCTTCCCACTGTGGTTTTTCAGCAGCGGGAGTAGTGCCTTCTTTTTCCCATTGTGGTTTTTTAACATCAGGAGTAGTAGTATTTTCTGCTTTATAAGTATCATCTTGACGATTGTGACGGTGCCGATAAGATTTTTTAAACGGGGATTCCTCTATCGCCGTTGAATAAGGGGATTTCCGAAACCGAAGATTAAGCTTTTTTTCAATTTTTGGAAGAATTTTCACTGATAATTGGTTCATCATTTCTGTCCAGTCCACCTGAAATTAATACCGCGCTCGTTTTGAACCAGAGTGGAAAGCTTAATTTTACCAGGGTAATTAACTAATCCCTCGTCTTTTCCGTATGTAAGGCGAACGTGAGAAAAACATAATAAGCTCAAAAAATTTCTCCAATGAGAAAAAAAGTGTGGTTAAAAATAACACACCGCATTACTATAGGCTATTGAGTGCTTATAACTTTGCTTTCACTTATTGACGAACACAAACAAGGTCGCCATAAATCTGTACGTGGCAATGACCGGTGCAGAATGGGCTGTCATCGTGGAAACGAATAGCTTTGGTTGATAATCTAACAAGAACCGTCCCATATCTCGTAGAACTGTAGGGTGAAGTCAGTCCATTCCAGCGACGTTAACTGCCCTTTGTAAAGGTGTTGTCTTGGGTGACGTTAGATCGCTCGTATTGTGGTGATGCACTCCACTCGATGCGCGTCTCGATGCGCCAACGGAGAGCCACATTGAAGCGTACGTCTGCTGTGAACGCTCTACTCCCCTTATCGCAAATCTGATGAAGACGCTGGAGCCTAAATCTTAGAAACAGCAAGAATTTCTGACGATCTCTTCGAAACTTATCGATACACCAAGGCATATCGATATCGATACACCAACAACCAAGGCAATGGTTGTTCATCCGGAGATTAAATGAAAGTCGGTGTTGAAATTTTTGATGGATATCTACGTAAGCAATTTATACGATAACAAATCATCAAAAACTTATCAGAAAAGGGTAACATCAGATGTCTTTGAGATCTTCGTCCAATCTACGAGTAGTCCTTACCGAGCCCTTACAGTGCAATTAGCAGTAATTAATGTGCAGGACAACACTTACAACTGCGCTGGAATGCACACATGGTCGTTGGCTCGGTCCTGCCACCCTTGAGCTATGCCCTCACATCCCTCTGGGACCAGCAAATTAACAAAAGATTGACACGATACATCAATAAGTCGTCGAAGATTATGGTATAGGGTGAAAATCCATTTAATCACCTCTAAGGTGTGCCAGTGGAGTCGAATGCATGGCTTTCTCCGAGGCATAATCAACAGCGAAGAACATCATTTTTTTTTTTGATATGTTCTGGACAATGACTTTGGAGAAAGAGCCTTTTTCAAGGAAATATAGGCTTCTATTCCAATTATATCATTCCTGCTAACGCTTGTATGTTCATATGTTCGAAATATGATCACGTTAGAATATTATTTAGTGCAATATGAAAGGCCTTCTTTCAGAAAAACGCAATAAGCTCCAGAGTACCTTTGGCCCCTAGTTATCGTAGAGAAATGACTGGCGCTTCCTGATTTGCCAGCAACTCGACGTCGCTTCAGTTTAGTAACTTCATGGGATTTGAAATGGTCAAATGCAACGAATCTGCACGAATATGATTAATATTTTCTTCTAATGACGATTATTCCAGCTTGAAGATATGGTATCTGAGGAAAGACAATTAAACGAGAGTTGAATAGTGGATAAAGACATGCTAATCACTTTTTAGGTTCTTGCGATGTATTCAACTCCACTCTGTTATTACGCGGTAACTGAATGTGTAGTTGGCCAAGGCAACAACTTGAGTTCGCTTACCGAGAAATCAAGCTAATGTTTTATATTTCACCAAACAGGTCTACTGTCACTCCACCGAATATAAAGAAAGAGATGCCTTATTTCGCTCAGGAGAATAGATCGAACCAATAAACTTGTTTGAATCGAAGATCATCTCGAAATACTGCGCAACAAGCGCCCTTGAGCATTGAAATACCAGACAATAAACTACAGGCATAATGTCCTCCTCAAAAAGAAACCGATTTACTATAATCTAGATTTGTGTATGAAGAATGCTCTAACCTCAACGAGGACGACAAGCATCGCAAGACGTAACATAGTGGTACTGGAAAGCAACATGTAGAAGTCGGCCGGAAGCAACACTGGAACTGTCAGCAAGGTTCCACCGCTGTGATAAACAATGAATTATCATTTCTTTATCATAAACAAACATTTCACGTAGATCATTCAGAACTTCTTCAACATCTTCACCTCAAAAACTACCATTCATTTGAAACACATTGCATTAATGGAAACAGTCCTTGCTACTGTAGCTCACTTGCTGCAGTGTTATCATAACTGCGTTAATTTCCTTAAGAAACATATAGATTGTTGACCAAGGAAGTCGTGGAGGGAGTACTGTTTGGAGAAACTATGAAATGCCCAAGACCGACTTCCCTTTAATCTCAGCATTGATTCATAATTCGCTGTTTTTCTTCAATAACCAAACGCCGGATTGTTATTACAAAATTTATTACATACGGTAGCTGACGTTTCGGCGGTTTCGCCTCCTTCAGAACCTGGAAAGGTCAAATTGACATGCGATCTATTCAGCGGAACACTTTCATAACCCTAGCAGATAAGACCTAAGACACAAATTTGCATTCGCGTAATAACAGCTCCTTTTAAATACATACCGTTTTTAAGCATAGAGTAATGAAGGGGCGGCGAAGTGCCTGGGTGAGCTCATAGAATCAGTCAGAAGTATGGTGCGTGGTCACACTTGATAACAACGACCGCAGGTGTCTGCGGTTAGGGACGAACGCGCTTTTACCCTTTCCGGGGGCTAGCGCGTTCACCACCACACCATGCGGGTCCTTATTTTCACTTGTCTCAATCTCAGCATCATCATGGTTATAAAGATGAAACGATGAAGCTCTCGGCGATGACCAATGCCTAAGATATGAGCCATGCAATCGACTTCATTAAGCATCGTTTTGAGGTGATTGAATGCATATGTGGCCTTTACAATGACAAGCAGTGGCCACCGATTTATCAAGTCAGCGTTGTTGTCCTCCTAGACAAGTCTGGTACTAATTCGCCGATCCCGAAGGAATAGACGGCTTGGTGAGCCATGGGCGCGGAGATCGATTCCACGTACGTGTTGCAGGACGCCTCTGACCACTGCGCCACATGCTCCTCTAGAATATTATAATAATAGAAAGGATTCTATTCTTGTATGCATGTTACCCACCTGTGTTCTGCAATACACACTTGGTCATGTCATACGCGTCGAAGATTTCACCCTGAAAGTGACGAATTTCGTGGTAGTACTAGTATTTACAACGATGATTAACGTGCTGGAAAAGATTTGTCTAAATCAACGTCAGTGTTTGGTTCTTCGTGCACATATTTGCCCACTTTGCATTATGTGCCGCCATTCTTTTATTTTTATTGATCAGCTCCTACGTGCTTGCATTATTAAACATTGTTTCCAAATGAGGTTCTGAATCGGATGATGAGTGGCGCGCACTACCTAAAGAGGATAAAAGTTTGGGAAGCTCACACTTCATAAATGAGTTGAGGGTTCACTTCATAGATAAAACTCTCATCATTGCAAATTTCAAAGTCTGACGTCAGGAAATGTATAAAAATTGGCTGTGGATACTGCATAAGTGACTGGACGATCTCGATTTTTGTTGACAAGGCAGAAATCGGTCAGAGAGAGGAGTTCCTGTAGGATGAGCGATCTTACAAGTTATAAATATCCGAGGCTTATGTTTACTAAATTTGATTCAATTTTCCGCGCCACATCTGAGTGTCAAACGAAGGGAACTGGAAATATTGAGCAAACGCAGCGGTTTGGAATTTCGTATTGAAAAGTGCTTCGAAGTTCGAAAAGGCGAAATCAAAAACAGTTTTAATTTTTATTTTTCCCATTATCAACTGTCTTCGTCTATTTAAGGGCGAGCTGGAACTTAATCTTTTAGGTAATTCGCATCGGTTTGGAATTAAACGAAAATCAAGAATGGGCAATTATTTTATTTGAGATGCATTTACCTCATTTGAGATTCAAAGACTTGGTCTTTGTCTCAGGAGAGAAAATCTTCCCAGACAAGTGTGGTGAGGAATCAAAAAAAAAAGTGAGGGAATCACGAATTTTTCCGGCAGTCGATTCACGAGCGAATTTCGGCCAGGAGAGTAGTTGTTGCTTACCATGAATTCTGGGATTGGCTTTATAAAGGCTGCCTGTGATTTAATTTCCATTAAAGCAAGCTGGGTCTGTCGATAATTTCGTTACACATACAACCTTTTTATCTGTCATACGGAAGAATCCTCTAGATAAGAAGGAAGAAAAACAAGGTGATGACAACCGTGTTTGTTCTAGCCAACAGAAAATTTCACTCGCTCATGGCCCACCAGGCCTTCCATCTCTTCGGAGCTGGCTAATTGGTTCCACACTTGTCTGGGAAAATAGCAGCACTAGCACAATACATCCTTGAGTCACCGCGAGCCATTGTGAAGGTCAGATATGAATTCAATCACCTTCAACGATGCTTGAAGAGGCCGATTGCATGGCGTATCTTCAGGGATTGATCAACGCTGAGAGCTATACTTTTTATTATTTTACGTAAACTATCATGTTTAAGTTTACAGCGATTCCTCATTTTGACATGACATAATTTTTATTTGCTTGGGAAAAAGTGCTGTTGCAGATTGAAGTTGGCAAAGTATCCGTAACGAATAATGATAAGCCTGAAGAGACGGACACATCTAAATGCGTGAAAACAACAGTGGAATCTGTCAGACGTGTTTCTGTATATCCCTTACTTGTGCGAAACGGGATACTCGTAGCATCGTCCTTTCGACCGAGCGTTGGATAACGCTGAGTGATCTTTCATCCTGCTTACGTAGCGACCAAGTTTCTGACGCATACGTTAGGGCAGGAAGAACCGTTGAGTCGAAAAGGTGGGCACGGAGTCGGGTGTTCTTTGTCCTCTTCACTACATCCTCGATGCTCTTGAAAGCTCCCCAAGCCGCTCGTTTCCTTCTGCTCAGTTCTGGAGCTAAGTCGTTCATCATATTGATTTCCCGACCTAGATAGACATAACTGGAGCATTCAGAGATATTCGTTAATGGGGCAAACGAAACCAACCCGTTCTTCATGAACATCGTTTTTTTCAGATTTGGTCGAAGACCAATCTTTCCACATGCTTTATCAAAGTCCGCAAGCATTCGTTCCGCTTGGCTAATGTATGGTGTTACAAGAACGATATCATCAGCAAAACGAGGGTGATGTATCTGCCGACCATCGATTTTCACTCCCAAATATCCCATTCCAATGTTCGCACGACGTTCTCGAGGGTGGCCGTAAATAATTTTGACGATATTGTATAGCCCTGCCTAACTCCTCTCTTGACTTCAACGTTAATATCGTTGTAGAATGGTGAAATCTCGGTTGTGAAATTTTTGTACAGCTCACGAAGAATCTTTATGTACTGAATAGAGACTCCTTGACCACCAAGGGCTTCCATGACTGCTTCTATCTCAATTGAATCAAAGGCGTTCTCTAAGTCGATGAAAGTGAGACAGAGCGGTCTTTTGTACTCTCGCGATACTTCAATGAGCCTTGTTAACGTGCGAGTGTGGTCCATCGTACTAAATCCTTTTCGAATCCCTGCTTGCTCGCGCGGCTGTGCTTCGTCCAGTGTTTTGTCTATCCTGTTTAGGATGACTCGAGTGAAAAGTTTGTAGACGACAGACAGCAAGCAGATTGGGCGATAATTGCCTATATCGTGTAGGTCGTCCCCATACAGAGCGCTTAGACTTCTTCTTCCTCGTAGTTTGATGTTGTCTCGTAAACGACGAAGATTGTCAAAGCCGGTGTTGATCCACATCTTTTTAATCGTAAACGTCCGATTCGGGTTGTAAGCTGTTCGAATGAATCGATGTTCGTGGACAAACTCATGTTGACAAGAGCGCCGACACCGCCTACGCCTCTACTATCGCATGTTCCGAGGAACAGTTCTTCTCCAGTGTCATAGACAGCGTTGAATGGGTGGCGTCGTCTTGTCTCGCCCAGGCCGATGACGTCGTACCTTATCATTCTTGCTTGCATGAGCAAGCCCTCTATCGAGGACTCGGATGCAAGTGTACGTGCATTGTAGGTACAGATCGTCGCCATAGTTCTTGATCCAGGCAGCTTCCATTGGCCCTGAGATTTTAGCAGCCTCTCCGTACTCGTCCTACCCAACGCTGCGAAATTGGGCGCTCTTTCGGGATCAGGGGAATAAAGCCCGTTTTTATTTACTGTGTTTATCATATTTGATACCCACGTATAGCATGCTGGGCTCTGAACGTGGGGGCTTGTTATACTCACGGGTAGCTTGCCAGGCTCTCTCAAAGTGGACATGGAGCTTATTTGTTGGAGGCGACTCCTAACCGCTTCCCATATACTTTCCTGTCACTTGATTGCATTCTTTTGGCCGAATTGACTCGTAGAATGCAATCCTCATGAAGCGAGAACGCACCCACACACACATGCATGATTACGCCTAGTAAATACAGAAAGTATGTGCCAAATCGGCGCAGCAGAAACAGGGAGTCAATCCCCTGGATCAACCTGCGTCTCAGGGAGGCAAAGGTGGCTTTTGGTCCTCGATTAACCCCCTATCCGCCACCTACGGACGCGCCACGTAGCCTCGCGACTAACAGGCTCGAGATCCCTCATGTGGGGGAGATCCGTTGTCTGTATATTTAGGGATCCAATTTTTTTCTTTAAATCAGACTTACTCTGGCTATTTAGCTTAGCCTTGATCAAATTCCTTGACTACATGTCAGTAAGAGATTATTATAGAAACTGGTATTGAATCCCAAAGAACGCAACCCGAAAGCAAAGGAGTTGGGTTGTCACTGACCACAATTCTGATTATTCAGAACTCTTCCAGTATGTTGCAGTACTTTAACAACCACTTCGTTTTCGCTGTACTGGCTCTCCTAAAAGAGATCTCAATTGGAGTGGTCTCAGCTGTAGTTCTCTTTTATACACCTCGCACCATTTCGATGTGTTCAGCTGGCCGACAATGTCTTAACGAAAATTTCAGAAAATTTCCCGTTTCAGCAAGTTTTCAAGTAGAAACGACACATTTGACATTTGCCGTTGATTCGGCGCTCAGCTCTTTTGAGCTGAGCAACGAACCCAATGGCCGAAAATCACCAGCGACATTGTTTTCAAAACTTTCTCTTTCTTGCTGCCCAACTTTGCACCGAAATTGTTCATTACACCGAATTCTCGACGCGAACTCCTAGACATGCATGAGTGTAATGGTGCTGATGTGATGATGAATGTTCTGCTCGTTGAGCGTAAATGGAGCTTCACAAAAATTCGAGCACTAATTTCGTTACTTCGTCATAGCTTCAAGCCACTGGCGATCCGGCACTTTTGAGATAGCTTCATGGTCTCAGCTGGCATGTGTTTCAATTATTATTCACTGCCTGCCTCTTCTATAAATTCAGCTTATGATGTAGAATACAACCACAAAGATTTAGAGACAAGAGCTAAACCGGAAGTGCTAGTTGGGCTTTGAACACCTTATTGCCCATTCTGGAGAGCCCATGTGCTCTCCACTCAACCAACAGAGGCCTTGCTTTACAGCCCTCCAACACAGGTTATTTCTCTGACGGTGCTATCCGGAGTGACATACGTTCCATAATAGCAGATCAATCTATGGCAGTCGAAAATAAACAGGGATTGATTTCCATCCAACCTACGCTTGTATTTATCCTCTTCACTGGTGGAGCTGTACTCAGCATAATTTCCAGTCTTTTCTCTCTTGCGCAATCGTCGTCCATGGTGATCGCCTTCTTCGAACATGGTGACGTCAGTGAGGCTCAGTGCGAATTCCTAGAATCGTTCTTGTTTGAAAAGGAATCTATGAAACGATAAACCTTTCGCTTCAATGAAACGATGTAAAGGTATTTGTATGTTACAGTAGATAAAACAAATACTATCCTTAATAAGGAAATGCGTAGATCAAATAATGCACCGTACCACCTCAGAAAGGTTATATAGAGAACTTCTCTCTGGAAAAATTCTCTATCTTTCTAATCAATAGTATTTGACTCCACATATGGCCACCTCGCAGTCACCCATCAAACACCGCAATGTAACTTTAATACTCTACTCGGTTAGTTACGTTCAATGTTTCAGGCACAATAGCTGTTCAGGTTCGACTTTAGTAGCACACCAATGATGGCTTATCCGAAGGAAGAGGCGTAACAGTGGAACAGTTACTATTTCCTTGTGAAGCTACGAAGCCAATGACGTTTGATGTTTCAGGCACGATAGCGGTTCAGGCACTCAGATACAGTCTACTGCAGTCCAGGATCAACAATCCAGATCAGCAGCGGTCGCACACGCACGCGGCTCCCGCAGCCAATATAAGCCAGGTGCCTTAGTCGGCGGAGTCATGCCATCACTCACCTCACCCCGATTGGTAGTGCGGATAATCCGCTTTTCACAACTTCATTCCCAATCTCCGCAACTCGTCCCTAGTCATTCTGAAGTACCTCAATGCATCCTCATTCATCCTCATTCATCCTCATTCATACTTAGTAATCTGCAGATTATTGTATCTCGACTCTTAGTTTGTCTACGGTGTGCTGTCAGAAATGGCGGGTGTTTCCAAATGCGTTCTGCTTACAACACCATCGGTGGCATGTACCATTCCTCCTATGTTCTGTTAAGCCGCTATAGGCTTATCAGTTTCGGCCGTTATCATACTGGCCCTTGCCGCGACCAGCCGCCTGTGTTCCGTAGATGACTCATCATTCACTGTCCATAGCACCGTCAACGCTCATGTAGCTTACTGTCCTCATCGATTATGCTGAGATGCACCTCATCGCTATAATGGTGACATCTTAGCTCAGCCGAAAAACACGGCTCCGTGTTATCAATCTCCGCCCCCAACATACTGTCTCCCTCTCCACCCTCAGCGTACTGCATTGCGCACGGCTGACCAAAAGTTACTTGTATGTAATCATTCATTATTAAAGGATAAAGGATAAAGCTCTCGGCGTTGATCAATTCCTGAGGGACGCGCCATGCCTTCGCCTTCATTAAGTATCGCTGGAGGTGACTGAATGCATATCTGTCCTTTACGATGATGCGCGGTGGCCTGCCGATGTATCGTGCCAGTTCTGCTATCCTCCCAGACGAGTCTGGGACCAATTCGCTGTCCCCGGAGGGATGGAAGGCTTGGTGGACCATGGGCGCATTTCACGTGCGCGCCGCAGTGGCGCCTCCAACCACTGCGCCACACGCGCCCATCATTCATTATTACTGATATTATTGTGTTAATGATGTAATAATGTTCTAATACCATTATCTCGTTTTTCCCCTCACTTCACTAATAGTCATAGCAGCTCATCACTTTAACTTGCATGATTCTTATGCCAATACTTTTCTATTGTTGTTATTAGGTTATTGATGTTATATTTATGTTTGTAAAGGTTTAATTACCCTTGTTTGAAGATGATAGATCAACACAACTACTAAAAGACCCGCGTGGCTAATATTCTTCGCGATTTGAGCCGTTCCACTTAGCCGCTAACTAATCGTTACAGGTTAAAGGATTAGTCGCAAAAAGTTTATATACAGCGGAATGAAGCCGTCAATAGAATCAATATCCTACGTAAATTTTCTTAGTATGGTTGGAGGCGCCATTGTGATACACACGTGGAGTCGATGCCCGCGCTCATGGCCCACCAGGCCTTCCATCCCTCCGGGTTCGGCGAATTGCTACCGCACTTGTCTGGGAAGATAGATGCACTGGCGCAATACATCCTTGGGTCACCGCGAGCCATCTTAAACGCCAGATATGCATTCAATCATCTCATCATCTCCAGCGACACTTAATGAGCCCGAGTGCATGGCGTATCCTCAGGGATTGATCAACGCCGAGAGCTTTGCTTTTTATTATTTGCGTAAATTTTCATGTTTAAGTTTACAGCGATTCCTCATTTTCACATGAGATAATTTTTATTTGCTTCGGAAAAGATGCTGTTGCAGATTGAAGTTGGCAAAGTGTCCGTAACGAATAATGGAAAGCCTAAAGAGACGTACAAATCTAAATGCGTGAAAAGAATAGTGGAATCTGTCAGACGTGTTTCTGTATATTTAGGGGTCCAATTTTTTTCTTTAAATCTGATTTGCTACGACTATTTAGCTTAGCCTTGATCAAATTCCTTGACTACATGTCAGTAAGAGATTATTATAGAAACTGGTATTGGATCCCAAAGAACGCAACCCGAAAGCAAAGGAGTTGGGTTGTCAATGACCACAATTCAGGTTATTCAGAACTCTTCCAGTATGTTGTAGTACTTTAGCAACCACTGCGTTTTCGCTGTACTGGCTGTCCTTCAAGAGATTTCAATTGGAGTGGTCTCAGCTGTAGTTCACTTTTCTATGCCTCGTATCATTTCGATATCTTCAGTTGTCCCATAATATCTTTACTAAAATTGGTGGTCGACACACAAGATAAAACCCTTTATTAACGATGGGTTTAAGGTGTTCGGAGTTTATGAAAAGGCAAATGATAAAAAATGAGGAAGCTGTAAAAGAAAAACGGAAGCACGTTAAATGAATATTTCCAATACAGCATCAACGTTTTCATAGGACTCTTGGAAGTTTCGTTGTGATTTTAAGCATTCATCAAGAAATGTTGTGGCCATGGAGAAACCGGAAAGTGTTGTCGTCAATTTTCAAATTTTACAAGATGTCGATTTAGAAATGAATTTTATGAAAGGGTTTTTTTTACTAATCGGAAGTGTTTCGAGACAACACGGCTGCTAACAGATATCATTGCTTGAGTTGAAGTGCGAAATGCTGAATGACTAAGCTATCTGTTTGCCTTAGTACTACATCATTGAGGTGATATACTGAGGGCGTACAAAGCGATTAATAGAACTCATAGTTGGGATTTTTCTTGAAGTTCACACAACCTAGACAATCACAGTAAGCACTGCCTTTGCCACAATAGCCCGCTTTGCTGCAGCAGTACGCCTCACCATTCGGATCGCATTTCGCTATTTTTCCGGATGGAAGGCGTTTTGCATCGGGACCGCATTTTCCTTAAAATCTATGACGATATTTTCTCTAAGGAGAAACGTTTTAGATAAAAACTAAAGAAACAAAATGTGTGTAAAGGATCGAAAAAAGGGACATGAGATTATGAAGGAAGTGGTTAACAACTACTATCCGAATCTAATTTTCCACAAGCTGCTGATACATCTTCAATAGGAAGAACCCTTCAGGAGTAGGAAATCGGATGGGCTTATACTTGCTACCTATTTTTAAACCTATTGGGAATTAAAATTTCAGAAAGAATTGTACGAAATTTGCATTTTTGGAACTCCAAACGAAATCTCAATAGCAATGAACACATTTGGGGACATCACCGTATTATCGTTGACAAGATTCCGCTTGTTCGTTCCCGAAATGCAAATCTCGCCGAGAAAATGTGACGAAAATACGGCTTCAGTACTGCCCAAAATCAGTACTTTGTAGTGGAAAAATAAGTGATCCTGTCTGTCATTATCTAAGACGTGTAAATTTCAGCGGTCTCTGTTCCAATTAACAAAGTCCACTTTGAGCTGGTAGATGTTGGTCTAAAGTTGAAAGCGGTCGCCAGTTTAGTAGCAAGTGAATGAAAATCAAAATGAGTCATTATGAGCCCAACTGCTAAGAATACAGAAAGGCTGGTAGTTGAAGAAATGAAGTAGAAGAGGGAATGTGTCAGGCTGACGGGTTGCAGATGTATGTAAGAAAGCCAATAACTTCCTTTCTGACACTGTCTTTTACTTTTATTCGTATGATACGTTTTTATCTATACTGACCCCCCATATTCTATAATACCCTTTTTTTTTCTTACATCCATCATCCACTAACTGCATTGAATTCGGAACTGGATTTGCCCGCTTTTTGAGAAATTTTTGGCCTTCATGATTGTCGTCAAGTTGATTCTCTTTAGGATCCGGAGTAAGTCTATTGGAGCCCTTCATTTCTTTGTCATAACAAGAACTTCCCAACTCTCTAGTGTGGTGGACTTGATTAAGTAGAGCCGGGAGCTCGAAACGACGACCATGTGTGTATTGTAACGCTCATCCAATCGCTGTGATACACGAGATTCTTCATGGCAAGATAAAGATGAAAATAACTGATAGAACGAAAAGGTAATTTAAGTTTGTAGAGCAGGGAAAACGGCCAATGACCTACCAACGTTTTCCTGGCTTTGGTCATATGTCCACCATTCGATCGGCTTATATTGGAAATTATTTGTCTTCGAAAAATCCACACAGCCTACGCATTCACAATGTTCCTAGGAGCAATAATAGTAAAAAATAGCAGAAACAAGATCAATATAATAGGCTTAGAGGCTATAATATCCAAACAGCAAAGAAAAATAAAAAAGAAATGCTTAGAAAAGGCAAGTGCAGCATTTGGATTAAAGTCACTACTTAGAGTGAGGCTATTCAAAAGATAATTGAGGAAACTGGCGAGATCTCACCTTACTATTTCCACAATAGCCTCCATTGCTGCAACAATGTGCATTCGGGTCATCTGGGTTACAAATAGGAGGAATACCATTGATAGGTGGTGCCTGTCTTCCACATCTGCCACGTCTACTTTCATCCGCATCCGATGTATACCTTGGAAAAGAGCCAGTGTTCATTACTCATCAGTGCTTCTGTTCTATTCTAATTAAGCTTATCTTCGCATCACTTTAATTCCTCCTCCCTTTTCTGCCTGCAGCTCGGAATTCTTTCTGGCTCCAATGGAAAGCTTATTATTAAGTGCTTATATATCGATGAAAATTTTCACCATTTCCCAGTTGCTTTGGAAAGGCAAACGAAAAAATTCCTATGAATCCATCATTTTTCGTTTCAAGCTCATTTCCTACCACGTGATGTTTGAATGAGATGGTTTAATCGGCTCTTTAAGAACCAGCATCGGATCGGCACCGTAATCCATACATTCAGGACAATTGCAGTATTCCGCTCCAGAACCGCAGTAACCGAACTAAATTCCTCATAGCATTAAACGGATTATAAATCTAATTATATATGTCCAAGAAATTATATTATGTTTATTTTCAAGAAGAAAGAAAGCAGCCGCTGGACATGGGAATCTCCTAACGGCATGACTCATGCGGAGATCGACCATATTCTGACAAACAGAAGATGGTGCCTACTTGACACATCGGTAGTCTCGTCATTCTGTACTGGTTCTCATCACCGCCCTCTTCGCGCGAAGATTCGATTCAGCCGCAAGCTGGAAAAGAACTCTCTTCATCGACCACGGCGGAAAAGTCTAGCTGTATATGACGAGAACATTCTGAACGAAGTCCTATCCAAACGTGACTGGCAGATTAAAGAGGACCCGACCGAAGACTACAAGCTGCCTGTCGAAGGACTGAAAAGCTGTGCCGAATCCGCTTCAGTTTCTCAGGCAAGAAGATTGGATCGTATCTCGTCGCTACTAAGGAGTTGCTCGAAAAGGGATAAAAACTAAAGTTTGATGCTAGTGCAACACGCTTAACATGGCTAGTAATAAATGCCAGCTGTAAAAGCACTTTGCAGTAAGACCTACAGCGCTACAAGCAAAAGAAAATACTGGAAGCACCAGAAAAAGAAGCAGTCTGAAAAAATGCCGTCGGGACTTGTGTGATTACAATGTTCCGCTGTCAGCCCTGATGAACGAAGATGGGATCGTCAAAACTTCCCTCCATTATGTGGAATTAGTAGCGGAAACGTTCTACACCAACCTTTTTCGCTCCACAATCCCCGTCCTGGGCCCTAATGTCCCCGCTGGAGAAACACCACTTGGAATTCTTCCGTCGGAGGTTCGAGTTGCGATAGAAAGCATAAAAAGAGGCACAACTCCAGGACCAGATAATATCGCCGCCAATTTCCCGTCCATCTCTTCGATTCTACGGTCCTCCCAGCGCTCTGTTATGGTGTAGAGACGTGGGTTGATACTTCAACAACGTCAAGAATTCTTCGCACTACTCACAGAGCGCTTGAGCGGTGTCTTCTAAGACATAACCGGCACTCTCAATATCTAGCCGGAATGCGAAGCTCTGACCTTCGAAATCTGTCACATCTTCGAGATCCAGGAGAATATACATCGAGAGCGAAACATAGATGGGCCGGTCACATAATGAGAAGAACAGACGACAGATGGACGAAAAGAACAGTAGAGTGGACTCCAAAGAATGCAAGTGTTTCCTTGGGCGACCACCCACACGTTGGGCGGACGTGTTCGTAAACAAAGTTAATCAGCTGTACCCGCAGCTGCAGTTGTTTTACAGATCACGGTATGAGACTCGCAAACGATACCATGCTCGAACAAGACCAGCCGAAAAAAAAGAAAAACTGCTTACTTTTCCACAGCACGCATGTCCAGGATCGTCTGGATCGCATACCGGATAGTAGCCATTATACAGTGGAGCGGATTTTCCACACATACCAGCTAATTGCTGAATGTATGAAAGTGTTGAGTAGTATTAGCAGTATTTTGCCTTTATTGATTTTACTTTTGTTGCTTTATCTTAGTCCTTTTAGAACAAAAAAAAATGATAGAGCGTTTGGTGTTGATCCAAACCGCATTCAACTTCATTCGTGGTATCACACAAGTGGTAGAATACATCCTCGACGTATACAATGACAACTAAGGTCTCACCGATGTATAAAGCCGCTGAACCTTATCTTACCAGAAAAATTTTGGATTAGTTTGCAACCTAAAATGGACGGCGGGCTTGATTTACCTAGCGAAGCTAGTCAAACCGAACTCTAAATGTACACTGAAGTACAACTCTTATCACTGTTACCCATCTCACACGAGTTAATATTTTATGGATACCCACAACAAAATTAGCCCTAGGAATATATCATACAAACGATAAATCATGGAATTTGAAACAGCCGCATTTTCATTGAAGAGAAGATGCTTGGAAAGGTGAACGAAAAAGTGTTGCTGAAAAGATCTTTATAAACTTAGGGACAAACTTTCACTCCAGGAATTCCTACTTTGTGATTCTTCGGCGAATTCTATAAAGCGATCCGCTTCTGTTCTTCGTATTGTTAGCATTTTAAACCATTTTTGCTGAATTTTTAATGCAACCGAGAAATGTAAAACCTATTGAAGAGCAATCTCCTTTGATCCGTGAAAGAAAAAAGCCCAAGGATTTAGTATGTTTTAGTCATCAATGGCAAGTAGATGGTTTTTATAGCTTTTGCTCATTAGTCTAACTTTGAACCATTCAAGACCTCGTTTTCTTTTCTTCTGTATTAAGTCTGTCCAATTGACTTAATGTCGCATTGAAATCACTTATACGCTGCAAAAAAAAACCTTCAAATTCTGACCTTTGCTTGAACCTGAGTCATAAAGGGTTAAAAGGATAAAACTCTGGGCGTTGATTAATCCCTGAGGTATGCGCCATGAATTCAACCTCATTAAGCATCGTTGAAGGCGATTGGATACATATCTCGCATTTACAATGACTCGCGGTGCCTTACAGATGCATCAAGCCAGTGTTGTTATCCTCGCATACAAGTTTTGCACCAAATTGCCCACCACAGGGGATGGAGGGCTTGGTGGACCAGAGGCGTGGGGATCGATGACATATGTATTGCAGGGCGGCTCCGACCACTACGCCACACGCGCCCTTAAACTGAGTCATAGGAATAAAAATGAGATATAAATTTCCAGAACATTATAGTGCGAAAAGTCACTTCTTAAGTGGTTGAGAAGTCAGATAACTAAGGAAAAACTGGTTACCAGAGGACACGCAAAGAAATACTTATGGATTCCCTGCAATATACACAATGGCACTAGTTCCACAACGCGCCAAGGCAAATAATGCCTTCCATTAGATAAATCTGCGCTGATTTGACGTGGAGAGGAAAAGCGTTGACCCAACATGTCGGTAGGTACCTTCAAGTCGCTGTATAGGCATTAAATTACCTCAATGATTTTACGCATGCAATCGAATTGATAACGTATCCCTCAGGCATCTTTCTATTCTTTTCCACATGTTCCCAATCCACGTTACAACATTTTAGAATAAAATACATTACCATAGATTTTTTACCGTAAGCAAAGAAGAGCGCTTGTGGCGCAGTGGTTAGAGGCGCCCTGCAATGCACATGAGAACATTCCCAGCTCACCAAGCCTTCCATCCCTCCGGTCTCGCCAAATTGGTACCGGACTTGTCTGGGTGGATAGCAGCACTAGCTCGATACATCGGCAGGATACTGTCGTTCAGTGAAAAGGCCAGATATGCATTCAATCACCTCCAAACGATGTTCAGTGAAGTCGAATTCATGGCGCCTTCTTCAGGAATTGGTCAACACTTAGAGCTTTATCCTTCTATCCCTTAAGCAAAAAGGTACAAGAGTACTACATTACTTTTTTACCGTAAGCAAAGAAGAGCGCTTGTGGCGCAGTGGTTAGAGGCGCCCTGCAATGCACATGAGAACATTCCCAGCTCACCAAGCCTTCCATCCCTCCGGTCTCGCCAAATTGGTACCGGACTTGTCTGGGTGGATAGCAGCACTAGCTCGATACATCGGCAGGATACTGTCGTTCAGTGAAAAGGCCAGATATGCATTCAATCACCTCCAAACGATGTTCAGTGAAGTCGAATTCATGGCGCCTTCTTCAGGAATTGGTCAACACTTAGAGCTTTATCCTTTTATCCCTTAAGCAAAAAGGTACAAGAGTACTGCATTAAATACCATTATAAACTTACTTCTCCATCCTCATATGTCCACCATCTTTGTTCATTAATTGGTGAGCACTTATATGGCATTTCATTTTTTCGTCGGGGCTTTGTACATAAGTCTCTCTAAAAAATAGCAACAGATTTTATGAAGCAGTTACAAGGCCTAAGCCCAAAAAATCGCACAGTCCGGGAAATCAGGGATAAAGCGGTGACATCACAAATTTCGCTGTTTTCCAATAAGCTTAAAACAAACAGAAAACCTAAAACGGCTTGATATTACTTATTTCTGTTCGAATTAAAAAGTTGTTTTGAAAAACTTGTAAGCCGGCTTAGAAAAATTAGAGCAGATTAGAAGTGAGAATGTCTGAGAAGTGTAATATTTTTATAAAGACGGTCCAGGTTTAGAAAATCGTGTATCGAGGTAGAGGTACCTCAGTGAGAAGTTTAAGCATCGTAAGTGAATCGTCATCAAAATCGATCGCCCAGATCACCACGCCACCAAAATTGTGATCTACGACGTAGTCAATCTAAATGTGTCACTGACAAAGATAAAACCTAAACAAACATCTAACCAGGAACACGTTAAAGTCAAACATTGAAAGCAACGTGTTAAAAGAAGGTCACCAAACGCAGCTATGGTAATTGACTTTACTGCTGATATTGGATCCTGGCATTGGTTTACTCTTAGCTGGTCATTCTTATGGAAACGCCGCACTGCTTCTCAGCTTGGGCTACCCTGCAGGAGGGATGAATCCCCCGCTCTACATCGCAGCCCAACATCCAGGAACACCTTCCAGCGATGATGAGACGGTAAATAGTTGGGAGTTGCCAGGATCCACCACCAGCCTAATGTCAAAGTAGTCGCATAATGGCAAATCTTCTTCCTATCCACAAGAGCTGCAACGGCCTGTCGTGGTGACGACCTGGGGCAGACTTTGGCTAGGCTGGCCCTAGGACTCTTAAGGTACCACAATGGCTAAACCAGCAAACTCCGAAAAACATGGACATCATGCTGGGGTCCACACGACGAGTGAGGACGGACCATCCACTCACCCAAGAAAAGAAGTTTGTACTGATGGGTGATGAAACGTATTGAGCAGTTGACAATTTCATGTAGAAAATGATAATTAATGGAAAAAATGGAATAAATCTAGAAAACAGGGAGCACAACTTTATAGAAAACTGTTATTACCTTATATGAAAGGCTTTCTGGATTTTCAAATCCGAGAAAGGTCTTGTTTTCAGAAATCCATAAGAATGGAGTTTTCGCTCCACTGTGAAATTTTGCTCGAGTTGTATTAAAACGAATTTGTATGTCTCTCCATTGGACGTCGCCTCCCTGGAAAAGAAGAAAAAGAAGGAGAGAACGGGGAAGAAAGAACTAATAGAGAAAAGAGAAAAAGTGCTCAGCGAGAGTGTCCAATACTTTAGGAATTCGTTATGCATTCTACTCCACTCGTAACGTCGTTAAGACGACTAAATGCATAGTAAACGTTGACAAGTGCATGTAGCATGAGTTTACGGAATCATGAGATGATCGTAGTTATAAAATTTTCACTATGCTTCTTCAGTGAAAGGAAAAAATTTTGTGATATGATACAAGCAAATTTTTTTGCATGAGAAAAGATTGCCACAGGTAAACGATGAAGGAGCACTGAACATATTCCGAGGTTAAATTTGCATGAAAAATCTGAGAAAAGCATTTTCCGTTCTGCGAATGGAGACAGAAATGGCGTCATTCACATCAAAACCACCTATAACATCACTTGTCATCAAATAACTCCAGTAAACACAAGTGAACTTACTTATCATCTTTAATGAAGCTGAGATACTGCAAAACTCCGGGCCGCAGGTGTCTGCAGTGGGGAACGAGCGCGCTATTGTCCTTTCCGGTGAGTAACGCGTTCACCAGCACATCATGCGGATCCTTCATTTCGCTTATCTCTCAGCTAGTTCTATTGACCACGATTGCTGATGGCAGAAGATCGATAGAACTAGCTGAGAGACAGGCAAAACGAAGGACCCGCATGGTGTGGTGGTGAACGCGTTAGCCCTCGGGAAGGACAATAGCGCGTTCGTTCCCCACCATAAACACCTGTGGTCCGGAGTTTTGCAAATATCTCAGCTTCATTAAAGTTATATTTCGCAATATACCATGCCATTAAAAAAAGCAGGCAGTAAACAAAACGGTTAAGATTGTGATTATCACTTATCATAGTCGTGAACCAGGATTGCTCAGTGGGCTCAGCTGAATGAGGAAAGACTTAGAACACCACACTACTGGCATAGAGCGTTTTTTGAAGTGTTTTTGGAATAAAGTAGCCAACTTAACGATGGAAATCTTTAACTATTTTCCAGATAGGTTAGTGCGGTGACGTAATGAGGAGCGCGTAGCGCAGTGGCTAGAGCCGCCTAGCAGTGCACATGGTATCGATCACGCAGTTCAGGCTCAACAAGCCTTCCATCCCTTCGGGGTCGGCAAATTGATACCAGCTTTGCCTGTGAGGATAGCAGCACTGGTTCGATACATCGGTAGGCCACCGCACGCGTTCACCAGCACATCATGCGGATCCTTCATTTCGCTTATCTCTCAGCTAGTTCTATTGACCACGATTGCTGATGGCAGAAGATCGATAGAACTAGCTGAGAGACAGGCAAAACGAAGGACCCGCATGGTGTGGTGGTGAACGCGTTAGCCCTCGGGAAGGACAATAGCGCGTTCGTTCCCCACCATAAACACCTGTGGTCCGGAGTTTTGCAAATATCTCAGCTTCATTAAAGTTATATTTCGCAATATACCATGCCATTAAAAAAAGCAGGCAGTAAACAAAACGGTTAAGATTGTGATTATCACTTATCATAGTCGTGAACCAGGATTGCTCAGTGGGCTCAGCTGAATGAGGAAAGACTTAGAACACCACACTACTGGCATAGAGCGTTTTTTGAAGTGTTTTTGGAATAAAGTAGCCAACTTAACGATGGAAATCTTTAACTATTTTCCAGATAGGTTAGTGCGGTGACGTAGAGAGACAGGCAAAACGAAGGACCCGCATGGTGTGGTGGTGAACGCGTTAGCCCTCGGGAAGGACAATAGCGCGTTCGTTCCCCACCATAAACACCTGTGGTCCGGAGTTTTGCAAATATCTCAGCTTCATTAAAGTTATATTTCGCAATATACCATGCCATTAAAAAAAGCAGGCAGTAAACAAAACGGTTAAGATTGTGATTATCACTTATCATAGTCGTGAACCAGGATTGCTCAGTGGGCTCAGCTGAATGAGGAAAGACTTAGAACACCACACTACTGGCATAGAGCGTTTTTTGAAGTGTTTTTGGAATAAAGTAGCCAACTTAAGGATGGAAATCTTTAACTATTTTCCAGATAAGTTAGTGCGGTGACGTGATGAGGAGCGCGTAGCGCAGTGGCTAGAGCCGCCTCGCAGTGCACATGGTATCGATCACGCAGTTCAGGCTCAACAAGCCTTCCATCCCTTCGGGGTCGGCAAATTGATACCAGCTTTGCCTGTGAGGATAGCAGCACTGGCTCGATACATCGGTAGGCCACCGCGAAAGGCCAGATATGAATTCAATCAACACCAACGATGCCTAATGAATGGGCATTCACGGCACATTCCTAGGAGTTAGATGAACGCCAAGAGCTTTAACCTTTTTTAATCGTGGTGAGGATATGTTCGGCTATACACTACACGATATTCGACTCCCAGCAAAACCAGCAGTTATCACGAGCCGCTGAACAATATTTGGTTCACATATTGGGCACACGGTTACCACAAAAGATATCACTTTTCATTCTTCATATAGGTATGAGATGTATAGCACAGTAGCTAGAGGCACCCTACAATAGACGAAGGCTTCTTGAATTTCGGGGCTTATTGAGGTGCATTCACGGATATCCCTCACATGGGGGATCTCGAGCCGGTTAGTCGCGAGGCTCCGTGGCGCGTCCCCAGGTGGCGGATAGGGGGTTAATCGAGGACCAAAAGCGACCTTTGCTTCCCTGAGACGCAGGTGGATCCAGGGGATGGACTCCTTGTCTCTGCTGCGCCGATTTGGCACATACTTTCTGTATTTGCTAGGCGCATTCATGCATGCGTGTGTGGATGCGTTCTCGCTTTATGCGGATTGTATTCTACGAGTCAATTCGGCCAAAAGCCTGCAATTAAGTGACAGGGAAGTATATAGGAGGCGGAAAGGAGTCGCTTCCAACAAATAACTTCCATGTCCAATATGGGAGAGAATGGCAAGCCACCAGTGAGTATACTCAGCCTCCACGTTCAGAGCCCAGCGAGCTACACGTTGGCATCAAAATGCAAAACACAGTAAAAAAGAACACGGAACTCACTCCCCTGACTCCAAAAAAACCCCAATTTCGCAGCGCTGGGTAGAACAGTATGGATAAGCTGCTAAAGTCTTAGGGCTAATGGAAGCTGCCTGGATTACAAAGAACTATTGTGATGATCAATACCTACAGTGCACGTACACTTGCATTCGAGTCCTCGATAGAGGAGTTGATCATGCAAGCAAGAAGGATAAAGCATGAAGTCATTGGCCTTGCCGAGACGAGAGGACGCCATCCACTCAACGCCGTCTGTGGCACCGGAGAAAAACTGTTCCTCGGAAGATGCGACAGTAGATGCGTAGGCGGTGTTGGCGTTCTCGTCAACACGAGTTTATGCATGAATATCGATTCATTCGAACAGCTACAACCCGAATCGGACATTTACGATTAAAAAGATGTGGATCAACACCGGCTTTGACAATCTACGTCGTTTACGCGCCGATATCAAATTATGACGAAGAAGAAGTCAAAGCGTTTTGTATGGACTTAGAGAAGTTATGAAGAGAAGACCCTATTTTCTCCAAGGCTATCATTGGAGAATTAAACGCTAAGATTGGACCAAGAAGAATGTCACATTAGGACACAAGAATTAGAATGGAATGAACAGCGTGGGAAACTGTCCGAGTTTATCATGACGACCAAAACCATTCATGGTAACTCGCAATTCCAGAAACCACGCACTCAACGCTGGACGTGGGAGTCTCCCAGTGGAGAGCACCACAATGAAATAAACCACATCATAATAAATAGAAGGTTTTGCCTTACCGATTTCGCTAGTGCATAGAAATACTACACGGGATCAGACCATCGCCTTCTTCATGCAAGATTCCATTTCTAGCAGAACGGTAAAAAGCCGCTGAATTCAAAAAAGAAGTCCCAAAACCATTTTAAATTGGAACTTATCCAACTCATTAGCCGGCTGCTGGAGAGATACCGTTGTCGATAACACCGATAAGCAACATTTGGCACTATGAAAGCTGAGAGTTCGAAAGTCACCAAGAGACGTCTGTCCCCAGAAACTCTCCAGCTAATACGCCAGCGTGGAATCACACGAGCTGCAGGCAACCGTAAATTAACGTCCGAACTGGCACAACTATGCAGAAAAGCTATAAAAGAACATCTTAAAAAGAGGAAAACAGCAGTAATGGTCGAGGCTGCAGAAGGTGGTAAAAACATTTGCAAAGCCCACCGAAGCTGTGCCAATTGCAGGACCAAGATGATTGCACTCCGACGCCGAGACGGAACAGTTACAGCGTCCAGCAAGGCAATAGAGTAAATCATCCACGATTACTACTCAAATCTCTTCGATTGCCACGTCCACCTTCCATCATATGAAATAAAGGAGAAAGGTTATGTTGTGCCACCGGTTTTCCGTTCGTAAAATCCGACATGCCATTTCATCGGTGAAAAATCGAACAGCACCAGGTCCAGACAGGATAAGACCTGAACACTTGAAGAACCTTCCGTCACCGCTACCTATCTGAATGCAAGGTCCTGACTCAGTGGAAGACCAGCAACACCGTGTTATTGTTCAAGAAGACGGTAAAAAGCCGCTGAATTCAAAAAAGAAGTCCCAAAACCATTTTAAATTGGAACTTATCCAACTCATTAGCCGGCTGCTGGAGAGATACCGTTGTCGATAACACCGATAAGCAACATTTGGCACTATGAAAGCTGAGAGTTCGAAAGTCACCAAGAGACGTCTGTCCCCAGAAACTCTCCAGCTAATACGCCAGCGTGGAATCACACGAGCTGCAGGCAACCGTAAATTAACGTCCGAACTGGCACAACTATGCAGAAAAGCTATAAAAGAACATCTTAAAAAGAGGAAAACAGCAGTAATGGTCGAGGCTGCAGAAGGTGGTAAAAACATTTGCAAAGCCCACCGAAGCTGTGCCAATTGCAGGACCAAGATGATTGCACTCCGACGCCGAGACGGAACAGTTACAGCGTCCAGCAAGGCAATAGAGTAAATCATCCACGATTACTACTCAAATCTCTTCGATTGCCACGTCCACCTTCCATCATATGAAATAAAGGAGAAAGGTTATGTTGTGCCACCGGTTTTCCGTTCGTAAAATCCGACATGCCATTTCATCGGTGAAAAATCGAACAGCACCAGGTCCAGACAGGATAAGACCTGAACACTTGAAGAACCTTCCGTCACCGCTACCTATCTGAATGCAAGGTCCTGACTCAGTGGAAGACCAGCAACACCGTGTTATTGTTCAAGAAGGGTAACCTATACGATATCGGTAACTATCGTCCAATCTGCTCGCTGCCTGTCTTCTACAAACTTTTCTCTAAACAGGATTTTTTCCACACTTACCTTACTTGTACTTTTAACCTGACAACTGTAGTACTTCATGGTAGCTTCCACATTCATTCGACCAGAAAACCTTAATGTTTATCACAGACAATTGTTAAACGAAAGCTTTAAATGTTTTTCGATACAGTATTAACCTTGACTTCCAATTATTCTATAAATATTTTCAGGGAGCATATTCTAATAGCTGAAAAAAACTAAATACAAGGTTGCTACGACGGTGATACAGAGCTGTTTGCAAAACTCAGACCTCATGTTGCACTCGAACCCCCGTCTACCCTTCCCCGATACTCACGTGCTACCCACAGCACTACTGTGGCCATCGTTTTGCTTTCCTCTCAACCAGTTTTTTAGCCTAACGTGCTACCAGCAATCATCCGTCAAGGGAATTGATCTGTACATCACAATTGGGTATTGGATCTAGTTAAACTGAAGCTGAGAGAGTGGCTAAGAGAAAGCTAATAGAGGAGCGTCAGTGGTACTTTGGATAGCACGTGAGCCCCTGGAATGGTAATTGGGTTTGAATCTCGTTTGGGATTTGAAGCTTGCAGGTATCTAGGCATCCCTGTCGTTGTGTTTCACGCAACAAGCTGCTATAAAAAAATAATAGTAGGCAATAAATAAAAAGATTTTATACATTACAAGATTGCTGTCAGTTCACGAGAAAATTAGGCAGAAAATTGTCTCTGGGCACCAAATTATGCTAGGCCATATGGCCCATTTTCCAACAGGATTATTCGGAGTTATGAGCAGTCCTTTTTTTCGCTAAGTCGCACGAAATGTTAGCGGCGGCTTATTCCTCTTCGGATTGTTTGTTTTCTACAAACCTGTTTCACACTCCTCTATTGAAAGAGTAATGGCAAGTTATGTGAAAACACTACGAACTCTGTTTTAACTCGCAATTCCAGAAACCACGCACTCAACGCTGGACGTGGGAGTCTCCCAGTGGAGAGCACCACAATGAAATAAACCACATCATAATAAATAGAAGGTTTTGCCTTACCGATTTCGCTAGTGCATAGAAATACTACACGGGATCAGACCATCGCCTTCTTCATGCAAGATTCCATTTCTAGCAGAACGGTAAAAAGCCGCTGAATTCAAAAAAGAAGTCCCAAAACCATTTTAAATTGGAACTTATCCAACTCATTAGCCGGCTGCTGGAGAGATACCGTTGTCGATAACACCGATAAGCAACATTTGGCACTATGAAAGCTGAGAGTTCGAAAGTCACCAAGAGACGTCTGTCCCCAGAAACTCTCCAGCTAATACGCCAGCGTGGAATCACACGAGCTGCAGGCAACCGTAAATTAACGTCCGAACTGGCACAACTATGCAGAAAAGCTATAAAAGAACATCTTAAAAAGAGGAAAACAGCAGTAATGGTCGAGGCTGCAGAAGGTGGTAAAAACATTTGCAAAGCCCACCGAAGCTGTGCCAATTGCAGGACCAAGATGATTGCACTCCGACGCCGAGACGGAACAGTTACAGCGTCCAGCAAGGCAATAGAGTAAATCATCCACGATTACTACTCAAATCTCTTCGATTGCCACGTCCACCTTCCATCATATGAAATAAAGGAGAAAGGTTATGTTGTGCCACCGGTTTTCCGTTCGTAAAATCCGACATGCCATTTCATCGGTGAAAAATCGAACAGCACCAGGTCCAGACAGGATAAGACCTGAACACTTGAAGAACCTTCCGTCACCGCTACCTATCTGAATGCAAGGTCCTGACTCAGTGGAAGACCAGCAACACCGTGTTATTGTTCAAGAAGGGTAACCTATACGATATCGGTAACTATCGTCCAATCTGCTCGCTGCCTGTCTTCTACAAACTTTTCTCTAAACAGGATTTGCAGAACAACGGACGAGGGACAGCTATGTCAGCAAGCAGGGTTTCGAAAAGATTTAGTACGATGGAGCACACCCACACGATAACATGGCTCATTGAAGAATCGCGAGAGTACAAAAGTCCGCTCTGTTTCACTTTCATCGACATAGAGAAGGCCTTTGAATCAATTGAGATAGAAGCAGACATGGAAGCCCTTGGTAGTCAAGGAGTCCCTACTCAGTGCATAAAGATTCTTCGTGAGCTATACAATAATTTCACAACCAAGATTTCACCATTCTACAACGACATTAACGTTGACGTCAAAAGAGTGTTAAGCAACGCGATACAATCTCGCCAAAACTATTTGCCGCTACCCTCCAGAATGTCATATGAATATTGGAACGGGATAATATGGGAGTGAAAATCGATGGTCGGCAGTTACACCACCTTCGCTTTGCTGATGAACTCGTCCTTATAACACTAAACATTAGCCAAGTGGAATGAATGCTTGCCGACTTTGATAAAGCTTGTGGAAAGATTGTTCTTCGACTAAATCTCACGAAAACGATGTTCATGAGGAACGGGTTGGCTTCGCATGCTCTATTCCCACTCAACGAAACCAATGTCTCCAAATGCTCCAGCTACGACTGTCTAAATTAGGAAATCAACATGACGAAGGACTTAGCTCCAGAATTCCGTAGAAGAAAACGGGCAGCTTGGGAAGCTTTCAAGAGCATCGATGATGCAGTGAAAAGAACAAGGAACACCCGACTCCGTGACCACCTTTTCGACTCAACGGTTCTTCCTGCCCTAACGTATGCGTCAGAAACCTGGTCGCTACGTAAGCAGGATGAAAGATCACTCAGCGTTATCGAACGCGCAGTCGAGAGGACGATGCTAGGAGTATCCCGTTTCACACAAGTAAGGGATGTGATCCGAAGCTCCAACCTGCGTCAACGATCAAGAACCAAAAATGCCGTTCTGTACGCCAAACAGTCTAAGATAAGGTGGGCCGAACACGTAATGCGTATGAATGATAACCGATAGACATGAGCCGTTAGTGACTGGATTCCTCGGGATGTCAAACGTACTGCGGGAAGACCACCGACCTCGAACGAAATAGATCCCACGACGCATAGTTTAAAGATTTTAGTCCTACTGATCGAGACCAAACTTTTTGTGCTCTATCTTGTATTTTTTATTATCCTATCTCAACCTCTATCTCACTTCAAACTTTGTGTAACCATCGCTGGGAGCCGCTGTCCTCCACATTTCATCTGAAGCGTCCACAGCATCACCGACGTTGTACCAGTATCGTCCATAAAATGGAACTCCCATATTTAACTGAATGAATATCAGTAAAAAACAAATGAATAAAAGTAAATGTTCCTACACTTCAATACTGTCATTCTCATTCAAATTTAAGGATTCTCTTATTACCAAATTACTATTTATGGTGAGGTGGAAGGAGCTCCTGGGTTTATAAAATCGAACTATAAAGGAAATTTCCACACTTACCTTACTTGTACTTTTAACCTGACAACTGTAGTACTTCATGGTAGCTTCCACATTCATTCGACCAGAAAACCTTAATGTTTATCACAGACAATTGTTAAACGAAAGCTTTAAATGTTTTTCGATACAGTATTAACCTTGACTTCCAATTATTCTATAAATATTTTCAGGGAGCATATTCTAATAGCTGAAAAAAACTAAATACAAGGTTGCTACGACGGTGATACAGAGCTGTTTGCAAAACTCAGACCTCATGTTGCACTCGAACCCCCGTCTACCCTTCCCCGATACTCACGTGCTACCCACAGCACTACTGTGGCCATCGTTTTGCTTTCCTCTCAACCAGTTTTTTAGCCTAACGTGCTACCAGCAATCATCCGTCAAGGGAATTGATCTGTACATCACAATTGGGTATTGGATCTAGTTAAACTGAAGCTGAGAGAGTGGCTAAGAGAAAGCTAATAGAGGAGCGTCAGTGGTACTTTGGATAGCACGTGAGCCCCTGGAATGGTAATTGGGTTTGAATCTCGTTTGGGATTTGAAGCTTGCAGGTATCTAGGCATCCCTGTCGTTGTGTTTCACGCAACAAGCTGCTATAAAAAAATAATAGTAGGCAATAAATAAAAAGATTTTATACATTACAAGATTGCTGTCAGTTCACGAGAAAATTAGGCAGAAAATTGTCTCTGGGCACCAAATTATGCTAGGCCATATGGCCCATTTTCCAACAGGATTATTCGGAGTTATGAGCAGTCCTTTTTTTCGCTAAGTCGCACGAAATGTTAGCGGCGGCTTATTCCTCTTCGGATTGTTTGTTTTCTACAAACCTGTTTCACACTCCTCTATTGAAAGAGTAATGGCAAGTTATGTGAAAACACTACGAACTCTGTTTGTCTAAATATTTCTGGATTTTGAACTCTCCTAGTCTCAACAAGCAGTATTTTCGGTTCTCCGTAAGAAGAACAAAGTCGTATCTGATATAAGACAATATCAAGCGGTGTGATGAGCCGTTAGTGACTGGATTCCTCGGGATGTCAAACGTACTGCGGGAAGACCACCGACCTCGAACGAAATAGATCCCACGACGCATAGTTTAAAGATTTTAGTCCTACTGATCGAGACCAAACTTTTTGTGCTCTATCTTGTATTTTTTATTATCCTATCTCAACCTCTATCTCACTTCAAACTTTGTGTAACCATCGCTGGGAGCCGCTGTCCTCCACATTTCATCTGAAGCGTCCACAGCATCACCGACGTTGTACCAGTATCGTCCATAAAATGGAACTCCCATATTTAACTGAATGAATATCAGTAAAAAACAAATGAATAAAAGTAAATGTTCCTACACTTCAATACTGTCATTCTCATTCAAATTTAAGGATTCTCTTATTACCAAATTACTATTTATGGTGAGGTGGAAGGAGCTCCTGGGTTTATAAAATCGAACTATAAAGGAAATTTCCACACTTACCTTACTTGTACTTTTAACCTGACAACTGTAGTACTTCATGGTAGCTTCCACATTCATTCGACCAGAAAACCTTAATGTTTATCACAGACAATTGTTAAACGAAAGCTTTAAGTGTTTTTCGATACAGTATTAACCTTGATTTCTCGCCTTCATTATCATAGAAGGTCTCCGAACTTTTCACTTATAGGTTCAACCACTAAAGCATGACAGGCGCGCTAAGACCGAAGCGGGGCCGAAAAAGAAAGTGAAAAAAAGGAAGCATTAACATTTCATTGATAGGAACATGTGTTAAGGCTGTCTTCATAATGTTCTAGTTACGATTTTTTTATAACGCCGATTTTCAGCTCGGATAGAAGAAAAAGACGAACCTCACCTTCGAGGTGTGGCAAAATATAACGGTGCCGGTGGACCAGTGTACGCTCCCCATTTCGATTGCCATGCACCAAAGTAGTCATACGACATAACATTGATAAAGTCAACATGTTTTATTAGTTGGATAAGATCGAATCCTAAAATAAGGTATTTTCTGTATAAGAGAAACCCTTTTGCCTATAAAATTATGTTTCTTTAAAGTTGCATAGAACTCTAAAAGCGTTCTTTATTACTACAACATACTATCTGAGGACAATCTTCAAAAAGTGTTCCCTGTTGCCTTATTCACCACGTTTTTTGCTAATTATATAGTCATTCTCCTTTTTATCCGATAAACACACAAATTCTCCCAACGGTTTACCGCCTCATCGTGGCTGGGTGTGCTACTGAATGTCGGGCTGCGACGCACAGCGAGAAGATTCATCCCACTGCCAGGGTCCAGGGTCCCCAAACTGAGAATGTGAACGGTGTTTCCACCAGAAAGCCTAGCTAAAAGTAAACCAATACCAGGATCCACCACCGTCTTGATATCAAAGTCGCATGGCAGCAAATATCCCTCTGATATACAATGGCTGCGACTGCTTGTAGTGGGATAGACCTAGAGCAGACTTTGGGAAGGAGGCTGACCTCGGGATTCTAGGGAACAACAATGGCATAACCAGCAAATCTCCGAAAAATGGAGATTATTCTGGAGGCAGCACAACCAGTGAGGACGGACCGTTCAAGTATAAAGTAAGTAAACACATAAAGACTTCTTATTTACTTCGCCTTTTTCTTAGACTTCCATTCTTGTTCTTACCTGGCTTTAGTACCCAATCGCCAGCTGCTCCAGCGAAAGAGATTAAATACGGATTCGATTTGCACGCACTTTCTTCGCGACCTCTTAGTCGACTTCGTAACTCTCTCAGTAGATGAACATAATTTCTTCGATCAGCCTGTATATCAACAAAAAACACAAAACAAATTATTACGGAAAACGAAAGCAAGACTAAGCTCAACATCAGCAATCATTCATTGGAAACTGAAATATTCGTTCGGAATTCTTTCTGGGAATTTTAGATTTTATTAATTTTTAAATGTAGAGTAGTTTTACAAAGTGGGCGCCCGGGACAGTATTCGTGTTGCATATCAATGTCGATTGAAAACAAAAACTGCTGATATTTGCGCCAAAATAAACCGCCGATAAGGACACGCATTGGGTTCAATGCACTTGGCCTACTGGCCAGCTCATAAATGTAGACTTCCATTCTTGTTCTTACCTGGCTTTAGTACCCAATCGCCAGCTGCTCCAGCGAAAGAGATTAAATACGGATTCGATTTGCACGCACTTTCTTCGCGACCTCTTAGTCGACTTCGTAACTCTCTCAGTAGATGAACATAATTTCTTCGATCAGCCTGTATATCAACAAAAAACACAAAACAAATTATTACGGAAAACGAAAGTAAGACTAAGCTCAACATCAGCAATCATTCATTGGAAACTGAAATGTTCGTTCGGAATCCTTTCTGTGAACACGTTAAAGAACCAAGTGGAAAAGGTGATGGAATCCACGCAAAAGATGCGAACATAGGTTATGCCTACTTAAATAGTTGGATGGCCTTTCCTCATTGGTTTACGGACCCCAGGATAATTTCTATTTATTCGAGGTGCTGCTAGATTATTCTCCGTGGTTTTTTGGGAACTCGAGGTCACCTTAGCCAAGGTCTGCCCCAGGTCGTCACTACCACAAGCAACTGCTTCCTTGTAGACTAGAGGGAGATTTGCCACCATGCTAGTCTGATAGCACGGTGCTAGATCCTGGTATCTATCATGGGACTGGGTTATACAAACAAATGAATATAAATGGCTTAATACCTACCGTTGACGATAATCAGAAGTAAGCGATGAGAAGTGCTGGGAATTTTCCCATCCACCAATTGCAAAAAGCACTTTTAAGTTAGCATGATGCCTTGCGATCTAAGAAGATTATCATTTTTTACGAAGAGTAGAACTGAGTCTTTCAATGAAATATTTTCTCCCACTGCTCACCTCGCCTAACTGTTATCAGTATCAACCCCTTCATTACCTTTCTATTTCCTCACATGGTGACGATTTTCTCTACTTTGTCCTTTCATCCACTTCCCTTCCACCGGTGTCATTATCGTCTTCTTCTCATATCTCTTCGTTTCATTAATCTTCTTTTTCAAGTTTTCTTTCAATTATTTCCGCTCTTCGCCTTTGTTTCTATATTTCCCTTAATTCTATTTTTTTTCGACACTTTTTTGACTTCCTCTCTCACTTTGACATAATTTTCCCTCACTTTTCTTTTTTTATCTCCTTTTATCATGCTGGCTTTACCAATCTTTCCCAACTAATTTAACTCCCTCCTACTCCGTGATCTCCTTTTCTCCTTTTCTTGCGTCATCAACTATTCATCCTACTTTTTCGTTTTTTCCTTAATATTTTTGATACAAATAATTGAGTTTCTACTAATCTGTTCTCTTTCTATTTTTTTTAAGGTAAAACAAGACTTTTATGTCAATGAACTCAGAAACTCACTGTCATGACTTCGTCGAGTCTTCTTTGAGCGGGTTCTCCTTCGAGATAAAGCCTTCCATCTGATTCCATCTTGAAAAACGCAAACACCAAATGTGTGAGCCGTTCAGCCTCAATAAAAACTTGCAGGAATAATACCACATAATATACGTCCAATTCTTAGAATTGTCTGGGTGAAACATTTCGAAGGAGTCACGGTCTCGCAACATATGACCATATTTTTTATTTTTTCTTATTTTATATGACCCGTCTTCGCGTCAAATGTGCGGATTCCAGTACTTCTCACATTCCATTCGCCTCTTCGCATCCACTGTCCACAGAGATCTTCCAACTTTTACAAGTGGCTTCGGTTGCTGCTTGAGGATTTTCATTTTATCTTGAATGTCGTAGAATGCTGGTGGAGCAATTCTTCCCGGAGTCCTGAGATAGCTGAAGTGGAGCTTTCTCAATTGAATTGCAGAAAGTGATTTTTTTCCCAGACAAGTCCGGTACCAATTTCCCGACCTCGGAAGGATGAGACGCTTGCTTGTCCTGGAGCGGGATCGAACTAGCACCATGGTCGTGATGACGAGCACCACTACCACTATGCTTTTCGACCCTGATTTGATCTTGTCATAACTGGGAATTCACTTGACTAGTAAAATAAGATGTTTTCACGATGTCTTCATTAGCATTGTGACGATCTTTTCGTTTTTTTTGCTTAACTTTTTAGATTGTTACTCAAAACTTCATTCACAAATCAGCAACACTCTGCTGGTTTCTACCTCAGTGATTTAACTTCCACCATTCCACTATATTATTAAAGTTATTGGCAGAAATACCCAACAGAACAATTCTACTTAAATAATTATGGTTATCCAGCTCAAATCCTTAGTGCAAAACAAAAAAAAAAGGAAAGATTGCTAGATACTGAGAACTGTACACTTCTCTCTATTCCCGACAACGGCCAATGGTCTCTTTGTGGATGGGTAGGTAAATACAACTTACGGAGAGTTCCTCCACCACCCCAGATAGGTCGTCGTAAATAATAAGCTGTTCGATATTACCATCCAGAAGCGCAACAAAGCGGTAACCTATGCTATAATTGAGCCCATCTAGCTTCTCATAGTTATTCTAGCAAAAGTCTTGAAAAAAGAAGGTCCTTCATGCCTGTTGAATAAGCCGAGTCTATTGACCAGTTTTAAAGGTCTGCGAAAGCGAATGAAGTTTGTTAAGAGTCTGACTCGATTTATTTGATAAGCCACAGTTGATACAAAGGATAAAGCGCGAGGCGTTCGCCGTCGTTCAGCGTCTCATTAGGACGCACCGTGTATTCGAATCCATTCGTTCCACTGTACAGTTGATGAAATACACATCTACCCCACGAACTGACTCTTCGAAGTCTTTCAGTGCACGGATTTTGTGTTTTCATCTTATCAAATAAGTGTGCTATCAATTTGGCGGCCAAGCATGTTTAGAGGGTTTGGTTAGCCCAAGGCGCGCAATCGAAGCAACGACCATACGTGTATTGAATGGCACCATTAATCACCGAGCTATTCGCTTCCCGTTGACGATATAGTTAATCTATTTATTCATTTACGTTAGTGACTTTCTGTAATTTTAAAATAAAACAATAAAAATTCCATGAAATGTTGCTTACTTGCTCATCGGTGAGCGAGACATTACCCCACGATGTGAGATAACCAACAATTCGACGTGAACACGGTCTCTCAGAACTTTGAGCCTTTCCTAAAATTAGGAATTTTCCAACCCTTTGTTAGAAACCGAAATATCATTAATTAATTAAACTGGCTAGGAAGTCGTCTTTTTCAGAATTAAAAAAAATTTCGCAATAAAATTAAGCTTTTTACCAACTTTTTTCCTCTGATGGCGCCTTATCGTGAAAAAAATATTGTAAGAAATGTGAAGTGTAGACATTAATGAGGAAGAAGGCACAGAGTGCAAAATAAGAACCCAGTATGAATAATTTCCAAATGATGAAAACCTTTCGGAAGCTTTTTCGCTAAAAGAAACGAAGACGAAATTTGGCTTGACGTAGTGGGAAATTGAGGGAGGAAGAAAGAAAAACACTACCGTAGTGAATTTGAAGGAAGAGAATAGGCAGAATTGATAAACGTCCTATCAACATTGTGGAAAAGTCGTCGACAGTTCGTTGAATGAGAAAGAAATTGTCGAACTCGGCTCGACTCTCGTACCGGCTGCGATATTTAATGCTCTACGATGTTGATGTTTACCTATTCTTGAACAAAGAATTGATGAAAGGTGAAGTCCATTACCAGACAAATGGACGTCTTATTGAGTGGTGAAGTTACAGAAATAGACGAAGCCAAATATTTCTTCGAATCCCTCAAGGCTGTTGAAGAATTTCAGTTCAGCAATCCACCTTGAGAAGAGCAATGGTTAGAAGTGACCTTAGATAAACAAATAGTCTGCGTTGGGGAACGAACGCACTTTTACCCTTTTCGGGGCTACCGCGTTTACCATCACACCATGCTGCTCCTTCGTTTCATTAGTTTCTTCGCTAGTTTTCTATCTACCAGTGCCATCAGCAATCACCCATCAACGGGACTGATCTAGGGAGACCAAATCGGCGTTGAGCCCAATTAAGCTGAGGCTGTAGTTGAAATCACAAGGTCAGGTTTTTATCTGCTGTCTACTACAGTTTTTCAACGCAGGAAATATAACCACAACGGTGGTAAAATATTTACAAAAACTGCGAAACTGCATGGTGCAGTGCTGAACGCGTTAGGCCCTGGAAAGGGTAATACCGAGTTGGCGAGTTCGTTCCCCACCGCGGATAATTGCAGCCCGGAGTTTTGCAAATACCTCAGCATCATTACAGTTGTATTTCTCAAAAGACCCTGCAGTAAAACACTGTAGTCTGCAGCAAATAAAAAGCTAACATTGTAAACAAATAGTACTTGTTTCGTTGGCGAACCGCAATCAACTAAGCCTCCTATCCCACAAGGGGTCGGCAAATTTAAATTCGTAACAGACTTGTCTACGAGCTCTCACCATTCTCCAAGTGCTGCCGATCAATTATGGTGACCACGTGAGTACGTTCTAAAAGAGTTATTCCAGGAATCCAGAGATAATCAACTGGACCCAGATTCATTGACATTCATAGAGACGACAACATCCTTAAGTAGTAACCGATCAACCAGCAAATGCGAAGGAACTTCTTTCTGATGACGGATGCAAGACAGAGCAACGAATGCTGGGATGAGCACGCTCAGTGAGGACGGGTCATGGAAAATAAAATAAAATTGTACCTTATATACCACCCCTAAGACAGAATCACAAAATCTATCATATCCTCCCTAAGAAGCTGGATACATCGTGTATGCAATGAACTCTTTCGAACTATGGGTGCAGTATTAAGCTAGGCCTTGACGAAAAGCAACCTAGGCACCGCAACAACTTATTCCCAGTTTATAGCCACATATTCACTTCAGAAGAAGCCAGTGACGTAATTGAAAATGTAATTCGAAAACTAGGAAGAAAAACATGTATTTATTTTCGTATAAGCAGCGGACTTTTTCCATAATAATGTTGCCTTACAATAATACAGCTCAGCTCTCAGCTCTCGGCGTTGATCAATCCCTGAGGGATGCGCCATGCATTCGACTTCATTGAGCATCGTTGGAGGTGATTGAATGCATATCTGGCCTTTACAATGACTCGCGGTGGCCGGCCGATGTATCGAGCCAGTGCTGCTATCCTCCCAGACAAGTCTGGTACCAATTTGCCGACCCCGGAGGGATGGAAGGCTTGGTGAGCCATGGGCGCATTTTCACGTGCGCGCCGCAGTGGCGCCTCCAACCACTGCGCCACACGCGCCCGCCTTACAATAATATCCCTTTTTATTTGAATTAAAAATGAAATCCGCTCTATCACTCTATGTGGATGGTTAATAGTCAGAAGGGTTGTGTCTACGAAGGAAAACATGTCGAAGTTCTGATAACTTATATATGTGCTGCATCTTTGTGGCGGTGGTTGGATATGACAGGTGAACAAGCTTACACCAGGTTGAAAAGAGACGTTTATTCGGCTGACGTCTCGACGTCCTCGTCTTCATCAGAGCCGACGATGCCTATCGATGGTCCACAGTTGCTCCTTTGTAGTTCTCATGCTACCATACATTTCTTATGATATGCATTCTTTCTTTGATGAGCTTACACGAGGTTGATAATAATATTTATTATCGGCTAACGTTTCGACGTCTTCGTCTTCATCAGAGGATCCGAGTCGATGGTCCACGCTGGTTATTCGTCTCGATGTGGCGGCTTCGCCTTCATGTGGAGTCAGGTCTTCCTCAGTGGTCCATCTCTTCGAAGTATTTCTTATGATAGTTGTATATGGTTCTTCTACACTATTCTCACCTAACGTGTTACAAAATGACTTCACTTTCACATCCATAAGTCTATATCCGCCAAAGGTTCTCCTCGATTGCTTAACTGATTGATTTCATAATTACAGTAACTAATCCTCAAGAATAACTACAACGATGTGTCTACGGTGGCAAACGAACGCGCTATTGTCCTTTCCGGGGAGCAACGCGTTCACCACCACACCACGCGGGTCCTTCGTTCCGCCTGTCTCTCAGCTAGTTCTATCGATCTCTGCCATCAGCAAGCACCCGTTAGCGGGACTGATCTGCGGAGCGCAAATCGGCAATGTACCCAGTTAAGCTGCGGCTGTTAGTTATAATCACAATCTTAACAGTTTTAATTACTGCCTACTATTTTTAATGGCAGGATAAAATGCGTTACTCCCCACAAAGTACAATCGCGTGTTCGTTCCCCACTATAGACACCTCCGGTCCAGAGTTTTGCAAATATCTCAGCATCGCTGTAGTTATATTTCGCATTATAACCTGCCATTAGAAATAGTAGGCAGTAAATAAAGCGGTTAAGATTGTGATTATCTTTGAAACATTATGTTTAAAGTGTTGATTGTCTATGCTGAGGCTTAACAAAAACCGTTTTTAAAAAGTATTGCTACGGTATTTACCAGTGTCTTAATTTGCAACGTTTTCGTAGGATGAGACAATTCAGCGCAGTCACTCCGTTTCATTTGTATTTACTTCCGTGCGAACCTAAACGTTGATCAGGAAACAGTTTTTTCCTCCAAAGTATGAACCTTAATTGGCATCAGACCTGCCTGGGAGGATGACATTACTGATTCGACATATCGGTAGGCCACCGCGAGTCATTGTGAAAGCGAGATGTGCATTCACTCACCTCCAACAATGCTTAATATAATCGAAGGAATGGCGCACTCCTCGGAAATTGACCAACGCCTAAAGCTTTATCATTTTCATCTTTTGTTAACAAAAATAATTTGGCAATTTATTTCAAAACATTCAAGATGTATGGAAGTATGAACGTTTTGCTGCTCAGGTGCTTTCCCTTTTCATTTTCAAAATATCCCAACATGCATAACCGTTTTGAACCACGTCAACTATGGATGCTGGTAATTCCAGAGGATTTTGTGACCTTGCCGTACTTTGAGCATCTTGTTGTTGTTTTTTGTTATGTTTAATGCGGAAGGATCCCTTAAATCCATGAGGTTAGGCATGGTTGATCGATGATGTGTTGAATTTCTGTATACGGTTGGTTTGCCACAAAAGCGCAAATGTAAAAAATCTTCGTCTAGTTTTTCTATTTTCTTTTAGACGTTTTAAAGGATCCTGAGATGCACTTTCAACCACAGTAGGTCATGTTCTTCATTCAGCCATGGCACTTTTGTAGGGTTATGCTTTCAACAAGTTTTTCTTGCCAAAACCTTTTCCCAGAACGCTGTGTTCATTTCAGAAGGTGGTCAAGAAAAGTGGGCATCCTTGTAGAGATGCTTCTGGTGCCAATATACCTCAGTGGCTATTCATGTGTAGCGGTGATTTTGAAGAATAGACGAGTAAATAACAGATTTTTCCGCAAATTTTTGGCTTTTATTTAGCGAAAACATTGATTAAACCATCCATTACTATGATTCTAGATGCAAAAAAACCAAACACGCCTTGGCAACCTTAAGTGTAAATGA
>MQTX01000289.1:241559-258959 GCA_009735665.1 Angiostrongylus cantonensis | reverse complement strand
CCGGGAACAGACTTTTCAACCAGTCTTGCACTCTGCTCAATTCATATGACCTTCGTTTACTGAAAGCAGTATAGAAAATGAGAAACAGTCATACATCCAACGAACATTACAAACTCTACCTTGGCGAGAATGTCGCATATAGACCAGCCAAATGCCTATTCTCTATAGGGGCTTCAGGAAAAGACGCACTGGGTTATGATCTCTCTCCCAATTTCCAGAAATTCCACACCTGCCATCACAACCTTAAACAAATGGACAGAACAGAATAAACAGAATCGATTCACTAAACACTACATTATGCTTAGTCCGACAAAATGCCAATGGTAAGAGTATAAGCTCACCTTATCGGCTCTCTGAGATTACTTCACAAAACGTCCAAAAGCACTCAGCACAGACTCCTACCAACGCCATCAAAAATTCTAAAATTGCTGAACAAGTCCGTAATGTCCTCACATTTCCGAAGACATGCGATAACAACGGAACGTGATTTATGTTAAACTGAACTAGAATCCTGAACAGTTGCCCAGCTAAGTACGAGCAGCACAAGTTATACGGAAGCTTCCCAAAAGAAGATGAAGCTCATGTAGTCAATTTCAAGTCAGCGGAGCTAGAGCGTTCCCATTTTAAGGTGTGACTGCTGATTGCAAAAGATCGATAGAATAGACTAGCTGAAAGACAGGCGGAGTGAATGACCCGTATGGTGTGGTGGCGGACGCATTGCTCCCCGGAAAGGACAATAACGGGTTCGATCAATGTCATATGGAGGCGAATCTCTCTCTAATCCACAAGAGCTAAGAATGCGGGTGGTGGTAAAGACCTGGGGCATAGTTTGGCCACGGTGACCTCGGCACTCCAAGAAACCAGCAAATCTCCGAAAAGTGGTGATT
This sequence comes from Angiostrongylus cantonensis, assembly GCA_009735665.1. Classification (NCBI taxonomy): domain Eukaryota; kingdom Metazoa; phylum Nematoda; class Chromadorea; order Rhabditida; family Metastrongylidae; genus Angiostrongylus; species Angiostrongylus cantonensis. The sequence goes on along the minus strand of MQTX01000289.1, from coordinate 258,072 downwards.
ATGCTGGGAACCGCACAACCAGTGAGGACGGGCTGTTCAAGTACCAAGTATCAAGCAAGTTATCAAATTACTCACCAAATAAGGAGAACAGCTCGAATTCGATGCACTGGATGAATTGCCGATTTCCTCTGAAATCTCCCATACAGAAGTTCATAGGCAGATGAGCTTTGTATTACAAATACTTTTCCTAAATACAAGTCACACGAAATTAATATATGACCACGATGGCACTTTCAACGCATTACAACCGACGTCTAGTTTTAGGTGGCTTGCAGACCTAGTAACTCGTCTGCCATTCAAACAACACAGAACATAATAAACGACGTATGTTTTTCTATAAGTAAAGGTCTTGAGAATTTGGGAACTTAAAGTAGTTGTGGAAGATTCCTTGACTTTCTACTGCAGAGCTACGTATGTTACTATGGTCGATCATCCAACCACACCACTGTCAGCGTGAGGAAACTCTTTCTCGCAACTTACGTTGAGTATATCTTGGTATAACTGCCCATTCCATACAGAAGGCATGATTCGTAATAGCGAGTGAAAGCGGATTAACAGTTCATAACCATCTCACATTGTCCTTAGATTTCAAATTTCTGGCTGCAGAGGGCGTTAGGCTCGACAGTTAAACTCGTCCCAGGAAGTTTTCTGTAAATTATGAACTGTTACGAATAGGTTTTCTCGGCCAACTTACAGCCCGACTCATACCTTGCAACAACTATCTGCCGCTACTACTACAACTCGAAATCATACGAAAACCAAAAACCTTAGGAAAAACAGGAGGACATATCTAGTAACCGTCCTAACCACGTCATCGGTATACAACCCTCATCAAATAAGGATGGCAGTTTGATGCAACTACGAGATGTACGTTTTACACAGTGAAGACAAAGGTAAACAATTGAGCACAGACCTATCTACAGTCAGGGCACGTATGTAACCTAAAAGAAAGTTGACATCATCGCATATTAGTGTCTATACAAGTGAGACAAGTTGCTCAAGACAAGAACTCATTACATTAACAATTGAGAGACAAACTTAACTCTCCAGGCCAGATTGAGAATTTGGAATGTTGAAGTAGTATTTCGAAAACTTCTTATTAAAGGACACAGTCCTATTTTCCATAGAGCACGTTTCGGCAAGCCGAATACTTTCGGTTCCCAGCAATGATCACATAACAATGGTCCAAGCAGTGACATGATAGTCAAGAATTACTGAACAGACTATGTGTTACCATTACTAATTCACAATTCTCAAAGGTTTGAGAGGCAATTAGGAAGAGCCCTCAAACATTTTTTATAAATGGACATCAATCTGAACTAGGTTCTCGTGGCAGTCGACGAGAAATAAGTAGACACGAACAAGAGATGATCGTGTTCCTGAGTGACCACGAGGGCTTTACGAGAAGCGCAAGTTCCTGGAAAATGCTGTGGAACAGTCTTGAAACATAACTTCTGTAATGCCGAGATATTTACAAAACTCCGGACCGCAGGTATTTGCGGTGTGGAACAAACGCTCTATTGTCCATTTCGAGGAGTAACGCGTTCACCACCACACCAGGTTGGTCCTTCGTTTCACCTGTCTGTCACCTAGTTTTGAAAGAAATGCAATCTCATGAAGCACCAAGATCTAGACGAGGTAACGAACTAAAATTCTAGAGAATTTTTTAAAAATATACGCTTTCTGGCATCGAATGAAAGATATCAGAGCCCATTTGCGCAAACTACTATTTATTAACGGCGTGTCGTACACCCCTCCCAACGGTATACCGCCCCGTCGCCATCGTGGCTAGCAGGTGTTCCTGACTGCCGCCCTGCGATCTAAAGCGGGGGGATTCCTCCTCCCGGCATGATCTTCCAAACTGAGGAGTCCGCCGTCTCCACCACCAGGAAGCCCAGCTAAGAGTAAAACGATACTAGGATAGACAAACGTCCTGTTATCAAGCTAGTAGCAGTGTGGCAAATCTCCGTTTGATCCACAAGGGTGGCGAGTGCCGGTGGTGGTGACAACCTGGGGTAGACGTTGGCCAGGTTAACCTCGAGACTCCAGGGAAACACAATGGTTAAACCAGCAAAACTCCGAAAAGTAGAGAATATTCTGGGGCTCGCACAACCAGTGTGGGCGGGCAATCCACGTATCCAAGTAAGTTTCATATGCCGTGAATGAATTGCACGAAGAACCGCAAGAGTAAGGACATATTTTCGCCTAAGTTTTCACGAACTCCTGAATACAATCAAACAAAGTACTTATAGCACGCATATTGGAACCATGTGGAATAAATGTGGCTGTTTATGGTAAACTTGCGGGAAAAAAGGGGGAACACACAGGTTACTACGAATTTTGCAATTATTCCGCAAGTTATCCCCTAGGCGCGTCCCAGTCCTACGATCTTCCTATTTTTATCATAATTTCAAAATTTTGTGTATCGTAGAAAATTTCATCTTCTCATTGTTGGCACCTCACGACCACGTTCGAGTTGCCCCTACGTATGCAATATTACTAGGATACTTGGATCACGGGCCGGTCCTCGGTGCTTGTGTGGGCCCAAGCATTATCTCCGTTTCTTCGGAGACTTGCTTGTTTAGCCATTGTTGTTTCCTGGATTCCCGAGGACAACCTGGCCAAAGTTTACCCTTCGTCGCCATCAGCACGGGCAGTCGCAGCCTTTGTGGATCAGAACGAGATTTGCCACTATGTGACTAGTTTGATAAGAGGACGGTGGTGAATCCTGGTATTGATTTACTCTTAGCTGGGCTTCACGATAGAAAGGCCAGGCTCCTTCTCACCTTGGTAGACCCTGCCCGGGGATGAATCCCGCGGCTGTACATCATAGCCCGACACCCAAGAACACCTATCAACCACGATGAGGCGGTAAATCGATGGGAGGACGTACACTAACTACATATAATAACTAAACGAGTGAAGAACACGAGCGACAATCATATAGCGATGTATAAACCAATGAATTAATACTTAAGAACTTACATTTTCCACCAATCATTCGATGAGCTTTCCAAAATTATTGTGAAGGTGTGGAAACCATCAAGTACTGATCGAAATCGACGACCACTGAAATTATCAACATAACACCTTATACTAGCACTTCTGAACAAAACTGAGCACAACTGATCAAAGTGGAGACGTAAAATAGGAAGAAAAACTTCAAATGTTCGGTAAAAAAGCGGACATCTAACGTACTGAGATTAGTCTCATGCATCTGAAAGGTTTCAGTCAACAGTAATAAGATGAGTAAAATGCTGGAAGAGCGGGATTTTAGGTCTGAGACATTGAACACGACGGAAATCTTGTAACGTTAAACCGCCTGTTCTATGATAACTGTACCTCACGAAATTAAACAAAGGCTTAAAATTTCTATGGGAAAAAGACGATGAATTTAGATACAACTAGCTTTATTCCATACTTTTCTTTACAAAGTAGCAAAAAGAGTGGAAAGGGAATGTAACGCTTCGTTAGATTTCCTCAGCCTTTTTAAAATTTAACACTTCCCGCCAAGAAATAGTGATACTCGAAAAGTTCACTTAAATATCAATGAACCATCTACCTCTAGGCAATTTTGATATAATCAGAGTTGGTAAGGGTCGTTGACGTGAAAAAAGCACTTAGGTTTCAGGTTAACGTGTTTGTTTGGTCTCCCTCATATGAGGGACCTCGAGCCGGTTAGTCGCGAGGCTACGTGGCGCGTCCCCTGGTGGCGGATAAGGGGTCGCGGACCAAAAGCGACCCTTACTTCCCTGAGATGCAGGTGGATCCAAGGGATGGACTCCCTGTTTCTGCTGCGCCGATTTGGCACATACTTTCTGTATTTGCTAGGCGTATTCATGCCTGCGTGTGTGAGTGCGTTCTCGCTTTATGCGGATTGCATTCTACAAGTCAATTCGGCCAAAAGCCTGCGATCAAGTGACAGGGAAGTATATGAGAGGCGGATAGGAGTCGCCTCTAACAAATAAGCTCCGTGTCCACTCTGGGAGAGCCTGGCAAGCTACACAGTGAGTATACCCAGCCCTCACGTTAAGAGCCCAACAAGCTATACGTGGGTATCAAAATGCTAAACACTGTTTTGTTTGGTAAATGCGCTTTTAGGGAACGAGAAGTCCTTCCACCACTACAATCAAAATAAACCATTAGAATAAATAACTTACTTTTCGGTACTTCTTCGAATACTTGTATTTTCACCTAGAAACTGAGAAATATTTCAGTAACCCCACAGTCCTACGACATCCGTATCCCATAAAACGGAGAGGAATTAAGAAAAAATCACACCTCGTACGTATACCTTGGGCGATCAATGAACATGGAAAACAGCATGAAGGAAGAACTAGACAGAAGAAGGAGAACAGCTTGGGCCGCATTCGGGCCTCTCAAAGAAGCCACCGACCAACTGAAGAAACCGAAAGTCCGCGCTCATCTCTTCGATTATACGGTCCTATCAGCGCTCTGTTATGGTGCAGAGACGTGGGTTGATACTTCAACAACGTCAAGAATTCTTCGCACTACTCACAGAGCGCTTGAGCGATGTCTTCTAAGACATAACCGGCACTCTCAATATCTAGCCGGAATGCGAAGCTCTGACCTTCGAAATCTGTCATATCTTCGAGATCCAGGAGAATATACATCGACAGCGAAACATAGATGGGTCAGTCACATAATGAGAAGAACAGACGACAGATGGACAAAAAGAACAGTAGAGTGGACTCCAAGAGAATGCAAACGTCCCCTTGGGCGACCACCTACACGTTGGGCGGAGGTGTTCGTAAGCAAAGTTAATCAGCTGTACCCGCAGCTGCAGTTGTTTTACAGATCACGGTATGAGACTCGCAAGCGATACCATGCTCGAACAAGACCACCACCATGGACTACAATTGCGAGAGAAAGGAACGAATAGCATATGTGCTGGGTCCGCACAACTCGTGAAGACGGGCCGTCCAAGTATCCAAGTAAGTAAGTTGATCAATCCTCAGGACATGAGTCATGCATTGGACTCCATCAAGCATCCTTAGAGGTGATTCAATGCATATCCGGCCCATAAAATCACTAGTGGTGCTCTACCGATGTACCAAGTCAATGCTGCTATGCCCACAGACAAGTCTGGTGCCAACTGCCGACACAGAAGCGAGAGAAGGTTTGGTGAGTCTGCGGAGCGGACATCAAACTAGCGATTGGTTATGTACTACAGAGCTCATCTAAGCGTTTCACTATACGCGCCGTTTCCACCTAACTAATGTATGGAATATAGTTCCCTAAGGATAGAGAGGACGGTTTTATGAGTTCGCAGTGTGTACCTGATCTTTCGTAGAGTGTGTGGAAATGAATGCATAGGCGAAACGGGTAGACCACTCTGTGTCCATATAAAAGAGCGATTTGTTGGGAGACTTAAACGAAACGCTCCAATAGGCACGCACAAGGCGCAAAAACATAACGAAGAAGACTTTGAAATAAAAGTTGCAAATATCGCATAGAAATCGAAGATATCTGAGCGTAAAACTACTGAAGCGTTTTGGATAGGTCCGAAACGAACGGCATGAGGACTGTCCCCCGATCGCGCGTGACCTCACCCCATACCTCAACCTGCTTTCTTGACCTGAGCCAGGGACATTCTCACCTATTTAGGACACCATAAGGCCGGTGGTCAACAGCAACCAGAGGATCCATAGAAACAAAACGATGAGTATATGTACATACATACGTACATACATGTTGATTAGTCATGCCCATGTTAAAGGAAAGCAGATTTCTGAAAAACGGAGAGCGTTTAGAAGCTGTTTGCTACGCGATGAAAAATTGTATGCTGAGTTTATGAAAGTGCTTGACTGAGCAGATGATGTACCAACTTGACCTTCCCAGGTTCTAAAGAAGGCGAAATTCGCCGCAACTTCAGCCAGTATTGAGTGAGTTTGGTTATCGAAAAGGTCGTGCGTGCTTAAGAATGGAACGCAGACCTATTTAATGCATAAACACTCAGATTCGAGAAGAACGGCTACTAAATCAACCAACTGCGCTCAAGATGTTTGAGAACACGGAAAAATTGATTTATTGAATTAAACTGAAAACCTTAATCAATTTGAAGGATTTTTAAATAATAGAGCTTCCACCGAATGAGCTGCAGTAGTTGCATACCATATAAAAATCGGAGTTGTGCAGAGAATGGTAAAACCAAACCACTATTGTCAGAGGTTTTTTACGAGAAACAAATTCCTGAGTGATTAAAAAATACCATTAGACCTTATACCTACCGACTTCTACCTGTCGCTAGGTTACCACGAAACATTGTTTAGCCCTGGTGTGCATCCAGTCACGTCTAACGATATTGAGTGAAGTCGGATGCATGACGCATCTTTCAGGAATTCATCCACGCCGGAGGGTTTATCCTTTTTGTTTAGCTATTTGGAGATTCCATCGCGAAATAAAATTCCATTATGAGTACAGGGTAATGTGGATCAGAAAAGGAAGACACGGGAAATAAAGACAAGAATAAGTGGAGATTTCCATTGAAGTCGAATGGAATTCCTTCTGATAGTATGTTCTGAAAGTTGTGTGAAGACCATAATTCTAGATGACTTCTCCTCACTATTGAAAAGATCTCGAATAATCAGTCAGGCACAGCAGGTCCAACGAAATATTAGAACGCTTTGAAAATGAAAAAGAAGGACACAAAGTGGTGTTCGTCAGTTAACATTTCACTAGCATTCTTCTTTTTTCTTCTGGCCCTTTCTAAAGCTGTATTACATAACATTTTATGCCGTTCGTGGTTCGCAAATTCGAACATAATTAAAGTGTCGGTTGTTCAAAAACGAAAAACTAGATAGCTGCAACAGGATTACCGAGCGCAGCCATAGAACAGAACATCTTTTCCACTACAATGGTCGTTTTTCTAAAAGTTATGGCGCCATGCAAAAACCTTTACTTATAACTTGTAGCTTAGTAGTTTAAGCAAGTAGTAAACTGGAAACCATAGGTGACAAAAGTAAAGTGACAGAAATCGTGGCGGAATACTCAAAGTTAACGGCCGATCGATAAAGCGACCGGCAGGAGTGCTTTTAGTGTCCTAGAAGTTAGGTCGTAAAGATGAAAACTGCAATTTTACCCGTACAATTCGTATTCTTGTCAACCATGAAATTGAATGGGAGAAGTATGCATGGAAGAGTCCTTAGCTTCGCTTGCACCAAAGTGGCGAAACGAGTGCTATTGTTATCAGTACACGTCGTTGTGGATTCTGAATACTACATTCTCCCCGGATATCTAGTGTACTAATCGCAAGAGTTACTGGAGCCACAGGTATTACCACTGTTTTCGAAGAACAGTAACTGAAAGAAAACAAGCAATCCAATCCTTAAGTGCCGATCGATAACTGGCAGTGTTGAAGACCTATGAACACCCTAACACGGCCGCCACGCGAATCCAAATAATACCACTTTCCACAACTTTTAAGGTGCAACTGAGGAGAAAGGCCGACAAGACCTCGAGCCATAGCTGAACCCACTTGCGAACAGGATTGTATTCAATGGATGACGCTGGCAAAACAATGAAACGAGTGTGAGGACTGAGTGCTACATCTAAGGACAGACCATCAGAGTAGTTGGATGGGTACAACCAATTTGTCTGCATGCAACTCTTAACTCTTCAATCCTTCTTTCATGCTTTATCATAAAAACTTAACGAAGCTTTTGGCCGAAATAACGGTTAGGATTTTATCTCCGTACACTGACGAACATCCCTTTGAGCAAATAGGGACATATGCACATACATGTGGAACGTCCACAATAGTTCACCGCCTAATTACAGCTGGAGAATTGTTTCTATGTATTAAATTGCAATGTAAAACCAATGTTTCCTTTCATCGGGGTGTGAAAACTTTGAAAGATGGTAGAGATCTGCATGAGGAAGCCTACCTTAGAGCGAATCTACACCACGTCGGAGAGTGAAAAGCTGCACGTTGCGACATCTTCGCCAAAGATAATGAGAACGGGCACCACACGAAGTGTTATGCGCTTCGTGCTCCTCGAAGAAGCCGACTACTCTGTGAGGAAAGTGGATGAGTGGTAGACGCGAAATAATGGACGATGCTTATGAAACACGCCATGGTGAGGTGATGCTGAAAGCACGTCGTATCATTTAACTACTCCTGTTGTGCTCTCTCTTTCGACGACCATCCGAAATTTTACACGACATGTAGCTTCAAGAATACCTGGAGCACCATCAGATGAGGCTGAAACTATGTACCCTTGTTATCACACTGCACCAGTAAGATAGGAAAGTTGCTGTATCTTATGCCACCACAAATGTAGGGGAAACGTTTTGCAGCATACTAGATGAAGGGTACCCGGCCCTTACGATGATTCCTAGTGGCCGACCGATGTATCGAGCTAGTGCTGCTACCCTCCCAGACAGGCCTGGTGCCAATTTGCCAACACAAGAGCGATGGAAGGCTTCGTGGGCCAAGAGCGCGGGGATCGATTCCACGCGTGTATTGCAGGGCACCTCCGACCATTGCAACGCGTACCACACGGAGCAAAAATAGAATGTTAAAAACAGTTGGTGTAAAGGTGGACGAAAAGCACAAGTGTTAAAACAAGTTAAAAAAAGTAGGTGCCAGAGAAAGAAAAGGAATACAACCAAAGTTTAATCTAATCTAATGAAACAAAAAAGAAACCGTAACCTGACGAAAGTGTTCACTTCAGAACGTCCGTACCGACATAGATTGTAAGAATGCTTCACTTCATTCCTGGATGTGTTATAAAATCAACAATATCCGCTTCCGACAACTGAAAAAATCGAGCACAGAGACTGCAATGAGAAAGTCGTTCCATAAACAGAGACGGTACCAGTCAGCCTTAAGAACTGCTCGAACGAGCGTCGCAACAACTTGGGCAGTCGTCTTCAGCAGCCGATTGCATCCCTCGATAGCGACGTCAAGTCTGAATAGTAAGTGGGACAGTTAAAACAGAGAAATGAAGAGAATAACGGCAGAAAACTTGAAGGACAACTGGAAACTAATTCACCTTGAGCACGGTCGCCAGCAGAATCGAACCACAGAGTGGAGATTACGAATGGAGTTTCTGAAAACACTGCTATTTCACTACGAACATCCCATAAATCGCAGAACGGCGCCACGTTCAGTTATGCTCAATTTAAAAATCGCACCACGAAATCATCAGTTCATTTGTGGAATTGGTCAATGAACTGTAACCAGCACAAGATGTGAAACTGGATGTCATTAGTAGAGTGACAATAGCTATCCTATGGTAAAGTCAGATATTATAACGAATTTAAGTGGAATCAATAACATTGATGAGGCGAAGAAATTCTTTTACGATACGGTTCGTAGAGCGATTCTGTAGTCACACCAGACGCGCGCTGTCTCTATTCTTCGACGTTGTGGTTTTCAGGACAGGAATCACCTAAGTTCCACGAACACGACCCGATTCAGATCGTCCGCCGTTTTCCCACTTCATAGGGATTTTGTCGAAAAATCACTTGTGGAATGTTTTAGTGTGCATGTTAGTTTTCTGTGCTGAAGACCTCTCTAGTGATTCTAAGTGGAAGCGTTTCTGGTTTCTTAAAATGACAGCAAAGGAGCTTTGTAGATTTTTCAGAGGTAATCGAAATATGGGCAACATGCGAGATGATATGAGGCTCTACCGACGGCATCAAGGGCGCGTATGGCGCAGTGGTTGGAGGTGCCACTGCGACGCGCACGTGGAATGCGCCCATGGCCCACCAAGCCTTTCATCCCTCCGGGGTCGGCAAATTGGTACCAGACTTGTCTGGGAGGATAGCAGCACTGGCTCGGTATATCAGCAGGCCACCGCGAGTCATTGTATAGGCCAGATATGCATTCAATCACCTCCGACGATACCTAATGAAGTTGAAGGCATGGCGCATCCATCAGGGATTGATCAACGCCGAGAGCTTCATCCTTTATCCTTTATCACCGACGACATCGAAGCATTTTTCCGACGCTGTTGCGTTCTATACCAGAATTTTTTTAAACTTTCTTGAACAGTTCGCTTATTTACCGCACTTCTTCATGTTGAAAAGCATAAACTCCTTGTGGTCTGATGGCTATACCAACTTGGATACTAGGACATCCGTCCTCATTGGATGTATGGACCTCAGGATAATTTCCATACTACGCAGTTCGGCTGGTTTGGCTGCTGTGTTTCCCTGGAGTGCCGAGATCAGACTAGAGAAAGTCTGCCTCAGGTCGTCTCCACCACAGACAATCGCCGCCCTTGTGGATCAGAGGGAGATTTGCCGCCATGCGAGTTGTTTAATACCAAGACAGTTGTCGTTCCTGCTATTGGTTTACTCTCAGCTCGGCTTACTGATGGAAAACCGGACTCCTTCTCAGCTTGGGAGACCGTGCCAGGGAGATGGATCAGCCGCTGTATATCGCAGCCCGACACCCAGAAACACCTCCTAGCTCCGGTTAGCCGGTAAACTGTTGGGAGGTCTAATGAGTACATGAATCCGTTTGTGTTGTTTTCTGTTACATTCCAGATTCTTCTCTACTGTCTCACCCAAAGCGTTTATTTGTCTTGTTGCTACCCTTTCTTCCTCTTTCATTCATTCATTCTTTCATTCTCCTTCTAATTCCTTAGAATCTACGTTTGTATTTCATATCATCATGCAGGTTTCTAATCGTATCTGTTGAATTGGGAAGACAATATGAGTTCAGGAGAGTTTCCGAAACTCTGTTGGATAATCATCGTTTTTTCTTTTTTTAAATTTTGATTTCATTCACTCTTTAATACTTGCAGTTAAACAGTGTAGTTTAGTCTCGTTGGCAAAACGTACTTTCAACAAATTCAACTTTTCACTCCATTTTCTCTTCCGATTTTGATCAGCCGACTGTCGATTGTCATCGATGCGGCGCAGCACTGTCGGCTCAGATGTTTTCATGAATGATGATGGCTACCAAGAACTCTGCCTGTATCGCTGACGACTCCAGATTTCCCGCCCATCAAAAACCCTCTCGACGGCGAATAGGTGCTTCCCAACACTTACAACAAGAGTGCTGTGCTCACGTTTTGGTATTGAGTGTCCGGTAGTGAGTGAGACTGGCATATTCTTCTACACCTGCCATCACTGTGGCAGTTTTGAGATCTAAATGCGGTGGCAAGTTATTTGAAAAGAAAGGGTAAAATGTTTGATACTAGTGAAGTGGTTCGTTTTCTCACAACATTGCCACAGACAGCGACATAGAAATATTGTTTGCGAACAAGTAAATTTGGTAGGAAGTGCATAAGTGAACAAGGTTACCCGCGCTACGTTCGAGGAGCTTACCCATCATTTACGCTCAATAGCAGTGGTATGGCTATTAGCATAGATGTTTCCTTCATGTTTAATAGCCTATAATGTTGGTGGAGTAGATTTTCACCCCGGTTCAATTTCTCTCCAGGATTTAGAGTTCAGGGTATCGTTTACACGTTGTTCATAGTGTGCTCTTGGATACCTCGTTGACCACACTTATGCCGCGAACTGTACAGGATGTTGCAGACGGAATATGCATGACCGACAAGTATACTATCAAAGTGCTTAAGACAATGTGTGAGATGGAGTTTATTGCGAGGTATGTGAAACTGTCTTTCGTTCGGTTAGTGCTTCGTTATTCTTTCCAAGTGGACAAAATGCAACGAAGTGCGACAGAGAAGAGCATTAACTGAACAGAATACTACAGAAATATGTTTGTTTTCATTCTGGTTGTTCGTTTTTAGAACTCGATCCACTCTGTCTTCAATGAGCTGTGTTATAGAAGGTGTCAAATTGAATGTGTGGATCTGCATCAGTCTTCACGAAGAGCCGCTGTATATAGCAGCCCGACACCCAGGAACACCTCCTAGCTCCGGTTAGTCGGTAAACTGTTGGGAGGTCTAATGAGTACACGAATCTATTTGTGTTGTTTTCTGTTACATTCCAGATTCTTCTCTACTGTCGCACCAAAAGCGTTTATTTGTCTTGTTGCTACCCTCCACGAAGAGCTGCTTCCAGTATGCATTTTTTCATGTCTTCGATTGTGGAGCATAGTTTGTGGGAAACATGTCTATTTTCGAATCGAACTGTCGTCCTCTACAATGTGCCGCTCGTCAGTGTTTCTGTTTCCTCATGTTTTAACGTTTTTATGCGACGTTTTGAGAATAAATCTATACACAACCAGTTAGGCACATGAGAAAGTTTCCTCAGTTTTTCATTCAATCGTTCTGTAGGTGGTTTTGGGATAGAAGATGTTAGCGGAAGAATTTCATATTTGGAATTTTGTACTTCATAAACGCCTATTTCAACATGCACAACTGTTCAGAACAGAATGAATCTATCGAATATACTTCTTCCTTTACTTCTTGTTCTAAGCGTTTTACCTTCTTTTCGGTGATTTCACATAAGATTAGATACACACAGTGGAAAGGGACGAAGGATTCGTAAATTTTCGTGGCTAAGATAGCATAAGGGTTCGTTGGAGTACAAGAGTGTTTCAGTGCTTTATAGATTCGTCTATGTTATGAGAAGAGCTGTTAGCACTTAAGCGAAAGGAATGCTGGTGGTCTTCCCGGCGGAAAGCCAACACCCGTAGGTACGATGAGCAGAGGACTGCTTCCCAAACAAACCATTTAACTCAAGCTGGAGACTACTTTGAGACCAAAAATCGAGCTCTGTGGACATGTCTCTAGGACACCACCATTGGTGTCGGTCACGTGGTTAGAAATGTAACCGGACTAGAAACATGATCCATAAAAATAACATTCAATTGAAATGTGGTTGTCGAGAAACCTAATTAGTACTAAGAATATTATTCATGTTGCATAACAAAGCAGTACACGAGCGAAAATCACAGTCCGGTTATCAACGTCTACTTTCCACTTTCATCGCTATTTAAGCGTAGCCGTAAATGCTAGTCGTATCCCCATAGAATCGATTCTGCCCGCAGTTCACTTAAGTTCTCTAAGTTTGATCTGCATGGGAACAAGAAGAAGGTGAACGACATGTGCTATTGTGAAATTCTCACTATCAAGCAGAATAACGTTTCGGGGTTCACATTTCACCCACTGCACCACCAAGGCTCATGTTTGGCTTTCGCCCAGTGTCCTATGAATACATATACAGCCACAATCCTACGTCCACGAAATCTGGCACTGTTGTAATCGCATGTATTTGATAACAAGTAGCACTGTGAGATTCACAGAGATGCAATCAAAAAACTAGGACGTCGCGAGAATCGAACTCGGCTAATGGAACAGAAACCCCATATGTTAGCCGCTACACTATGTTCACAAACGCGAACAATCATAAGCTTACGAAAATTTGCACTGTTGCAATCGCAAGTATTTCATAACAAGTAGCAGTTTGAGATTCACAGAGAAGCAATCGAAAAACTAGGATGCGGCGATAATCGAACACGAGTAGTGGCCCGACACCCTAGGTGTTAACCGCTACACTATGTTCCCACACGCCAATAGTCCTAAGCGTACGAAAACTAGCACTGTTGCAATCGCAAGTGTTTCAAAACAAGTAGCACTGTGAGATTCACAGAAACACAATCGAGAAACTAGGGCGGAGCGTGAATCGAACTCGGGTAGTGGACAAGAAACCATATGTGCTAACCGCAACACTATGTCCCCACACGCGAAAAATCCTAAGTTAACGAGAACTAGCACTGTTGTAATAGCATGTATTTCACAGCAAGTAGCAGTTTGAGATTCACAGAGACACAATCGAAAAACTAGTGCGCGGCGTGAATCGAACTCGGGTAGTGGACAAGAAACCATATGTGCTAACCGCAACACTATGTCCCCACACGCGAAAAATCCTAAGTTAACGAGAACTAGCACTGTTGTAATAGCATGTATTTCACAGCAAGTAGCAGTTTGAGATTCACAGAGAAGCAATCGAAAAACTAGGATGCGGCGATAATCGAACACGAGTAGTGGCCCGACACCCTATGTGTTAGCCCCTACACCATGTTCCCACACGCCAACAGTCCTAAGCTTACGAAAACTAGCACTGTTGCAAGAAAAAAGAATAGTAACTATTCTAGTGATAGTTGCTATAATCCATTGCCTTTCTAAAAGCTGTAGCTAGTCCGTCATAGCGTCTGGGTGCTACCATCTTGATTTTCATCGTGATTTTGTAATCGACGAAGCTTCGGTGGGGTTTGCGAATGTTTTTCCCTGTCTCTGCAGCTTCGACCATAACTGCTACTCTTCTCTCTTTAAAATCTTTTTTAATCACCTGTCTGCACTGTTTCGCAAATGCAGACGTGAGTTGCTCGTTACCTATAGATCACGCGATTACACGATGGCGTATCTGCTCGAATGTTTCTGGAGACAGACGTCTCTTGTTGACTCTCGAAATCTAAAATTTCGTAGCGCTAACGTTATGCTAAATGAGCGGACCGTATTCATCGTCAGTGTTATCGAGAACGGTACCCTCCTAACAGCCGACTAGTGATCCTAATAAATCCCAGTTTATGAGGGTTTTGAGTCTTGGTTTTTTTGAGTTTATCGGCACTTTTTTTCGGCGAAAAATGATTTCTTACGCAAAGAAGGCGGTGATCTGTTCACGTGTTGAATTCTCGGGCAACAGCGACATCGGTTAGGCAAAACCTTCGATTTAGTATGATGTGACCAATTTCTTTACGCTACTTTTTTAGGAGACTCCCACGTTCCAGTGATGAAAATCAGGCTTCTAGAATTGCGAGCTGTCGTGAACGGTCATGGCCATCATGGTAAACTCAGACAGGCGGTCATCCAATTTGTTCCATTTTAATCCGTTGGCAACAATGTGGAATTCTTGAGATATTACGATCCTCTCTGTAGTACTACCTAAAAGCTCGTATAGAGCACTTCATTTCGTTTTTACCATAGTTTTATGTCGGTGGGTAAAGGACGAAGTTACGAGGGACCAAGGCCGGTATTGATCCATTTCTCTTCAATCGTAAACGTCCGATTTGGATTGTTAGTTGCTCGATTGGATCGATGTTCATGCCCAAGCTCGTGTTTGCGAGAATACCGACTCCTCTACTGTCGCACATTCAAAAAAACTGTCTTTGCCCAGTGTCATAGACGGCTTTGAATGTGTGGAGTCGTCTCGTCTCTGCCAATCAGATGACACCGTACCTCATCCTTCTTGACTACATGATCGAGTCTACTGTCAGGGCCGCGCTATTGTCCTTAATAACTAAAAGCTTCAGCTTAACTGGGTTCATTGCCAATTTGCGCTCATCAGATCATTCCCGCTGACGGGTGATTGCTGATGGCAGAGATCGATAAAACTAGCTGAGAGAAAGGCGAAACGAAGGAACCGCATGGTGTGGTGGCGAACACGTTACTCCAATAGCGCGTTCGTTCCTCACCATAGACACCTGCGGTCCAGAGTTTTGCAAATATCTCAGCATCGTTGTAGTTACATTTCTGAACATGAGAGCTGGATGTAGTCATGGGTGCGTTGCCCGTCTTTCCCAGAGTAGATAGGGAAGCTTATTTGTTGGTCGGGCATTTGTCTGCAAGCCATTCGCCGAATTCACGCGCAGAATGCAATCCGAATGAACGAGAACATATCCAAACACGTACGCATGAGTAGTGCAGCCGCTATATCACAAATTCGTAGTGCAAGAAAGAGAGACTATCTTCTGTACCCACCTGGGACAGAGATGCACATGACCGCTTCCGGTACGCGATTAATCCTCTATCCGCCTCATGTGGAGGCGCCACGTAGCTTCGCGGCTGCTTCTAGGAGAAAGATCTGTGATGCTGATTATATCCACATGCACATGCATATATTTGTATATCGATTTAAACATTTGATACGAAGCTGTATTTGAGCAACACGAATTTGAAAATCTTCTGTTCTTCACGAGATGCACTTTTCGAAAGCATTTCAGCTCACTCTGTGTGCGTTCGTCAGAAAATCCCAAAGCCATCCACGATTGACTAATTTTCAACACCGAACGAATAAGTTGACGAAGCGATGCCTTGTAAATTTTTGTTCATAGAATTCTTCGGACGAAATCCGATACACCATTTTTCGGCTGGAAAATCTAGAGTGGGCGCAGAAGTGTAGAAAAAAGAATAGTTTAACAAAATGGTATACTTTCGTCGTTATACTTTGAAAGAAGTGACAGTTTTAATGTTTGGCAATACTATGCACCAGACGCTAATCGCTGTAACCACGATGATGATGAATTCGGTGAAGCGACTGTGATGATTGTCTTCACTAAATTCTGCTGAACTACAGACTATGGAGGAACCCTATTCATGCTGCTTACTAAGAAGAAGATTTGAATGACGGACGTGTGAGTGCCCGTGTAGACAGGGAGTAGGAATGTGAGCACTGCGAGATAGTTATCATTCATGAGGTGATCATTATGTTCTGGAAAGCACCCATCGCCCTCCTCACATTCTACAGGTCTGTTGTTTAAGGCAACAACGAATTCGGAGCTCTGACTGGAAAACTTCTAGTTAGAGCTCAGATTTTCTACCTCAAATGTTGGATCTACTACGAA